>JALJCO010009276.1:0-231187 GCA_023101725.1 Atherinomorus stipes | reverse complement strand
TGTTGAGAATTCAGTGAGAATTGACCTAAAATATGACAATTAGCTATTAAAGCTTTGCCATTACCAAGTGTAACAATAACAAAATATGCACTTGTCACAAGAGTGGCCCTTGCTGATATCGGCGACTGCTAAAGGAGGGGGAAAGAAAGACAGGCATTGCCAGCAGGTAGTGATTAAAACAATAAAAAATTTATTAAAGAAATCAAATTAACACTAAAAGAATATAAGTTCCAAATGAATACAAGTAATAAAATAAATAAAAAGTCCAAAATAATAAGAGAATAAAAGGGCTAAAGACTAAAAGGGCTAAAAGAGCTTGCGGTGGCTAGTGTCCTGATGGCTGTCCTGTGTCCCATAGCGGCTGCTCTTCCCAGCAGCCGTGCATCTCAGGCCATAGACTTCTTCCGGGACCCCTATAGCCGCTCCTCAGGCTCCAGGCAGCCATGTCTTAATGCAGCTGCACTCTGGCCGTAGGCCTCTCTTTTGGTTCTGCAGCCACCCTCTGTCTCCTAAGCCACTTCTCCACCGCCACCATCTCCTGAGCCCCCAAGCCCAGGGATCCAGCACCCACCCGGCTACACCTCCTCCTCTGACCAGTCCTCTCTGCATATTCGTCTCTCTCTCTGCTGTCCTCACACAGGCTTAAAACACTGCAATTACCTGTCTCAAAAACCATGCTAAAAACAAAGTGGGCGACAGTCCAGTGTCTGGCAGCACCCTTTTAGTTCATCTCGTGCCACAATTTGCGAATCTAAATATTTGCCTATGTCAGTTTAAAAAAAACTAGAAATATTTTGGAAGCAGTGTGCTCTCTATAGAAAGAAGAAGTGGCAGATTGAGTATTTTGCTTGATTATAACTACAAGTATGTTTGCTTAGTTACATGCTCTTAGCCTCATAGCATGATTACCTTTGTCATATTTTAACTAGAATGTGACATCTGCCCAACTTTACTTTCCTAACACAGCTTATTCACTAGCATCATTGTCTATAAAACCTTAAAATATGATTTTGGCAGTGCTATTTCTCTAACAATATGCATTGGATTATAAATACTTGTTGAAATTATCTTCAGATATTATCTTAATTGTCTGTTGTAGTGTTACCTAATTGTGAGGCCCTATTTTGTACACCTGATCTCTGTCCAAAGTGAAAAGTATATGTCCTCAATGTTTTGTTGATACTGCAGCCATGGCGTTTTTGTTCATGGTCACCATCCAGTCTATTTCCAGCCTGTCTGTCTAATCTGTCACACCTATCAGGTGGTCACAACAGCAATAGAACAAATCCACTTAAAGTCTTCAACAATTACACTATCCTTGCCAGAGATGCCTCTCATGTTTATTTGTGGAGTTACGAGACAGGAAGTTTGGGTCACATATGGTACATCATTATTATTTTTATTCACTCTCCCTTATAGTTGCATACTAATTAGACAAACACTTATCCACTCTAATAACTGTACTTTATATTTGTCTTTAAAGGTGCTATAGAAGAACAGGAGGAACTCAACTACTACTCAACTGTGAATGCGTTCAACGCATTAGTTGAGTTCCCCCTGCAGCAACCTTTGGCACGCTACTCCTCCTGCACTGTTTTTGCCACTGTGGCCGTTCTCATATCAAAATGTCTATTCTGCTATATCTTTTCAAGTCTCTAACTTTTATACTTTTTGAGTTATTCAGCATTTTGTGACTTCATATATATTTTGCTGGACGGTTTATGATTTAGATTCCTTGGCGCTGCCAACCAATCTCCGATCTTTTGAACATGAACGGCATGCATGCATGAACAACTTAAAACGAGAGTCTACGGGTAAAGATTTTGCGCCCTAGGAAACGTGACCAATCCATAACTTTAGAAAACAGATGAACATGACAACTTTACTTAAAACTTCATGATATTTATCTTGCTGAACTAAAAGAATATATCCATATATTTAGAAACATTTTATTTTAATGCTTTTTTTTTCTTTCTTTCTTTTTTTTTCTTTGTGGGGACTGGTGAGTGGTGGAGCGGTGCCCTAGTGCCCTCTATTGACCAGCCGTCACTGGATCCGATACTACTGTTCGATGAATGAGCCGTATACCTTGCCAAGTGAGTGAAGGAGGTCAGGCTTGACGTAAACGTTTAGCCTTGTTATAAAAACTAAATACAGAGGACATAGATATAAATGTTCTTAGTATTATTTAATCACAAATAAAGTTTACAATTATGATATCAATAAAACAGAAATGACTGGATCAGAATGTTGGATCGGCCGGTTGGATTCATCCAATATTCTATCCAGCTAATGGGCTATATGCCCGGCTCCACTACTTCCTGAATTTCAGACAGCACCTTTGCTTCCTGTCTTTCATTACTGGTTGAACTAATTACTCCAGGTGTGTCTGGCCAGTTACTGAGGTCAGACACACCTGGGGTAATCAGTTCGTTCAGTCACAACAGACAGGAAGCAAAGGTGCTGTCTGAAATTCAGGAAGTAGTGGAGCCGGGCATATAGCCCATTTGTCAGTATCAGAACCGATATCCGATTCGGGTAGCGGATCAGTGCATCTACTTTCAGCGAGTTGAACCCTCTAGAGACAGGATCCAGCCAGGCCTCCAAAAGCCCAATATATAGCCTACAGTATATGAGCGTGTCAAAAGTCATTAAAAAAAAAACACAATTTTAATTTTTCTTCAAAAATAACTACTCAAAATTTTTTCACTCGTGCATCACACGCTCACATGGTTTTGTAGCTCACTAATTTCATAACCCTGGTTACGGCCCGACAACAACCCCAGAGCAGTCATAAGTTCATTATGTAATACAATAGCCATGGTCCCAATGCGTGTTTCATTTTTTTTTCTTTTTAATTAAATTTATACTTATTGCTTTATATAAAAGCATTAACTTGATCAGACTTAGTGGAATTGGTATTTTTAGTCAGATTACAGTTACAGATATACTGTGTTCTTAGCGAGGCACCATGTGTGGGATTATGGTACAGCAGAAGGCCGTAAACAAATTGAAAGCTCAAGAAACAAACGTGACCTTTACGAATATGTGTGCAGACTAAACAGCTTATAAAATCAGGCAGCAACACCAGAGTTTGCTGACTATGTATTGTATATCTTTCTATATAGCTTTCTTTATAAAAGTTCTAATAAAAATGGTGGGAGGTGACATCAGACAAAAAATGAGCGGGCACTTTATACTATACAATATAGTGTAAAATATAGAAAATCAGCTCAATATAGGTAATGGATTTCTCAAGAAGTGTGAGACTGGTTATCGTCAGATGGAATAGCTATAGGTAAAAATAGAAATTTTATACCACACAGGCAGAATCAGTGAGAGTTTTTAGGAATTTTCAATGATATGATTTTTTTTCTGCACAAATAATGAATTAATATATTATGAAGTCAGCATGCTGAGGAACATGAAGTGCAAAGGCAAGCCAACAAACCATTTCTTTCAATCCAAAATACTTTTTATTTATGATTATAAGCAAAAATTGAATTATCCATACTGATTGCAGTCTGCAACATCATCATTATATGCTGCAACAAAACAAGAAGATTCCAGGTTTCATCGTCAGCAGGGGGAAGGGGTTCAAGCAGGACCTCTGAGTGTTGTTTGTTCAGTATGGGCCGGATTTATCAAGATCCAAATTCGCGTGTAGTAATTTGTCCATGCAATCTGGAATTTTGCGGGAGGGGCTGAACCACGGTTTGCAAATGATTTACCAAGAATGAAGGCGCAAATGACAGCGAGTGCAAACGTGTTGGAAACGCTAAAAGAGGTTTTGCGTGTTTCGAGGTTTGCAGCATGGCAAATTGCGAGAGACAACAGCGCAAAAGGAAATGTGACGCCAGTAGCAAGATGAAGATGGAGATATTAAGAGGACAGAATAAACGAAAATAATTTAAAATAAGTATGATAAATATAAAAAAAGACACAACAGCCAACGGCTTCAGAGGCTCACGCTGCCAGGTGACCCTGTGGTCCTGTCCAGGTGCTAAAATCCAAGTAGAAATGTGACGTTGGCAAAAAAGGGGAAATAAAGACAGAATTGCAGCTTTAGTTCTCATTAAGCTCCACAGTGGTTGCAGACTTTCATTTATCCAGAATATTTTACACCCGTGTTAAATAGTGGTTTGCTGCATTGATTTTTATTGAATCAACAATGAGAACTAAATATGCTTCCCCTACTGCTCATGGAAAATGATTTTGAAGCAGATTTGTGCGTGTCCGGGATTGTCCCTCTCAGAAGTTGCAGCCTTTCACAAAGCTGCAAGTTGCACCTGCTTTCCATGGAGAGTAATTTGATGCTCTTAAAACCAGCAAGGCAATGCGTCTCACGGTTGATAAATCACCTTGCCAGTGCTACATTGGTAAATTTACATTTTCTCCTCCAAACATTACACGTTCACTTGTGCGTGTAAATGCCCCACTATTGCATATTCATTTTGCAGTAAAAAGTACTAAATGGATAAGAGGCGCTATTTAGTTCACGTTTTAAAGACTGAACCCTTTTAGCACACTGTTAATAGATCAGTTAGATCAGCAGTGAGATGGCTCACGTTTTTATAGACGCAAACCTTTAGATCAGGCCCTATGTGTCATTTCTTTCGCAGTACTCTGGCTTCCAAAAAACAGCATTTATTCTAAATGTTCTTTTCATCCTGTTATAGACTAATCCAACGAGCGTTTGTGTGTTGCGCCATCTTGCGGCGCCGCCATTGCTGGGGGAACGACTCCCAATTACCTCCTATTTGCCAACATGGAAAGCAGCATGAATATCTGGATTTACAACGCTGGACAGTTGTCTAAGGTCATGATAACCAGTAGATATATCATCCGGAGATCTCTAAAGTATTCTGACATTTATTTTTTTTTCCATTGGAGCATTAATTTAAACTATTATTCATCTCCAGAAACTAGCTTTAATGACAAGCCACACCGGAATGGCACGCACATCTCGTGATTACTTATCAAAGTTTTAAAAACCCTTTAAAAGGTCGTTACTTTTCTTTAATTGTCATATATTTGGCTTTTGGTATTGTTTAAGGACTGTACACATCACGTAACCTTCACATGTCCTGCAGATGAAACTTATTGCCTTGAAAAGCATCAACAGTTTGCATTATTTAATTTATGCAAACATGGTGGAAAGCGACAAAGGCGACCACATGGACAGGGCTGTGGAGATTTTCCCCCTTTAAAAAGAACAAAGTAGACATCTAAATCCATTTTGGATATTTTTAAAGATGCTGGTGGGGTTTTTCAATAATACCACGATAATAATGATAACTGTGATCATTTTGATCACAATAACCGTGATATGAAATTTGCATATCGCTACATCCCTAACCACAATCAAAGTTTTCCACTGCTGTTCCAACAACCAGGAATGCGACACTCCTTCCAGATTTCCTCTATATAGTAAGAAAAAAGTCAGATTCTTATCTGTTCTAATTACACATGTACAGAAACGCTCCCCCGGTCTAGTTGTGGCGTGAGGATGAATTGGTTTACACTTCATCCACTTAACTCTTTCAAATGTTTTCAACTCTAAAAGTGTGCACAAATTAAAATTTTATGAAATAAGGTACAAATTTAAATCGAATGCTATATATACCTGAAACAAGAATTTTAAATTTGCCAAAAGGCTTTCAAGTATCACATTATCAATTTCTTGTATTGTTGTGGATAAAAAATTTAACTTAGCTGTGGAAACTGTAGTTACTACCTGACTTCAAACCATACATCATACAAATAAAAACAAACAAACAAAATGTGCTCCCATTCCTCAAATGATACACTGTGTGCAGAAGCAAAAAACTATCTTCACTTTTAGCTAATCATCATCAATGCCGAGGTCATTTCAGTCAAACCAGTTGTAATTGCATGTCTTCGTGATTTGCAAAGACTTGTCTGCAGCTTGGTAGATAGCTGAGCTGAGAGCTCCACATTTCACTGTTACCCTTCATAAGAGAGCACTCTTTGATGTTGCAGAGTTCTGCTGCAAGACAGCCTTTGAATCAGTGGGAAACTGCAGTGGATTAATGGATATTGCAGTCAAGTCTCTTGCTGGGGGCTTGCTTGTGCTTTTGTGAGCCGACCATGCAGATCTTTGTTATTATCAACTTATCATAAGTCATGCCCTGCATATGGCCCAGCCACAGGAAACACCAAAGAATCTTGTTTGTTTGTCAGACAGAGGCATTGTTAAATGTTTCATGACAAGACCATGCTGCGGATTACTTCAAATCAATGGAGGCAATTTAGTTCCATCACTTACTCATTCAACAATAACATCCAAGACACAACCTGTCTCTCTTCTGATATTACACAGGGTAAATTCGTGGATTTTCCAAATCTTCTTTGTTGTATGACAGACACGCATGAAGCACAATTATTCAAGCACAATATTGTTGCCATATGATAATTAATAACCTGCTGTGATATGAACACAAGCAGACATGCACAGTCCCGCACACATACAGCCAGACAGTGGCAAAAATAGTTTCTTGATTGCTCTGTCAGATCCACATAGCCAGTGAACAAGCACTGTCCCACCTGTGAGGTTCAATTAAGCGACATACAAGAGGAAACATGAGAAGTGCTACAATTAATCAGACATGAAAACTGTTGTTTTCTCTTTTTTTTTTTTTCTAAAATGTCTTATAACCTGGAACATACCGTACATCCCAGTCAACCCAATCAGTAGTGTTGGAAATGTGGACAGACAAAGGAGGGTCGAGGCAGGGTTTTAACCCTAATTTCCTGGTAAGGGTCAAGCGGACTAACCATTCAGCCACACGAATATCGTTGTTGACAAGTAGCCAGGGTGCATGATCAATTGGAGGCATAGTGACAGGACCCTCAACTGTCACATCTCTCCCCATCTTTTCACAAGCACATCATCATGCACTGCACAGGCTGCCATCCAATAGGAATCTGTGGAACCACCACCAGTGCTACACGGTTCCTGCCAACAACACCAAGTTTGTGACAAGGACACACGGGGAGTGAGTTAATTTTTTGTATAGGATGATACAGTTCTGACAACATGACCCCAGGACTTTCACCCAGAGATTACTATAACCTTACTCAGAGGATACTCAGGTTCGTTATACTTATGAAGCTTGAGATGAGGTTTCCAAGATGCAGCTATTTCAAGCAATTAAAAGCCCAGTAACAATTAGAAATAAGTAAGGCTGGAGTTTACCGGAAATCCCACAAAGTCACCCGAGCCACTCGTGCAAGACACACAAACACACATGCATGCACACACCGTATGAAGGAGGGCTCGGGTGGGTTTTAAACCCCAATCACAACCCACATACTGTATCATCTATACGTGGGTTGTGCCCTCATGTGGGTTTAAAACCCACCCAAGCCCTCCTTCATACTGCCACACAAGAAGCTTTAGATGAATTTGAAGCCTGCATGTTTTGAGATAGATTAGATTTTTTTTTTTTTTTTTTTTAGCGCCAGGTTTAATTCAGTGTGCAAATAACTGTAAGTCGTGTGCTCCTGCTTGTGCTACACTGAGAAGTGCAGTGCACAGGAGTGGTGCAGAATGAGTTCAATTTTGTTGTCAGAGCCAGCTGTTTATCTAATATAAACCAACTTTAAATCCGGCTTTAGGTACAGAAAGTGGATGGTGGGACATAAATTAAACTTAGCTGTATCCTATAAGATGTATGCGTTCGGCATGAGGGTTGTGGCGCTCTTTCATGTTTAATGAAATCCCACTTCAAAAACAGGATGATAAATAAAATTTGTTAAGTGATTGATCTTTATTTTTAACAGCTGGTTCTGTTTTCATACAATACACTTGTCACAAAATGTGGTAAGAATGAGACAAAGACATGCTCTATATTTACCTCACAGAGGGCAAGAGCTTATCCCAGCATGAACTTGGCGGGCTTGCAGTCCATTACTAAGCTAAAACAGATTAACACCATCACAGTCATGCTCTCACCTCTGTGGAAACAGCATCTTCATGCTGTGAGGCAACAGAGCAAGTAAGTGACCCCACGATCTTCCAAATTTTATGAAATGCAGCTTAATTAACACCTGAGCCGCAGCCTATGATGGAAAATATGCCTTTGTAGTGACAGCTAAATTTTGCCTCATGTTAATCCTGGTTTTAGGACTCACGTCTCGCATTTGACTTGAAATGCTGATCTAAAAACTCATATTTCCTTGTTGAGGTTACATGATAAAGAAATAGAAATATGGGGCCTTTTGCTCATGTTTCTGGTAATCAGCCCTTGGATTTGTATTCCCCGTGCCACAGGCTAGGTGCTTTTCAGCCAAAACAGCAGTTTAATCCACCAGTTTTGTCCTCTCAATTCCTGTGGAGGACAGCCAAATCCTTGTTTACCTCTAACCCTCATCTGTCACCACATTAAGCCTGTCTTTCAACTGAAGCCCTGACAGAGCCTGTGATTAAAATATGAATATGATACCTTTTACTCTCAGCATTAGATTCACAGCAATATCCCCACAGATGCTTCTCTGTCACACACTGACACAAGTGGGTGTGTGATGACTGTGTTCAAAGTGCAGATGCTCTTTCATGCACACATGCAGGCACCTACGCACGCACACACACACATGTAGAGCAAAGTAATATCTGTTAGTTTAAGAAACTGGTGTGTTGATATAATACACCAAACAGTAGCTAGGTAAAACGTTAGTGTACCCTCCCCCCCCCCCTCTCTTTTCTTTGTGTACAGACTAAAAAAAACAACAAAAAAATGGATCAATTTGTTTTAATTAAGGGGCCTCATTCATTGTCAGCCATCTGGAACATTTGAAGCATCATTAAATGTTTGTTTTGTGTTATTTTTTTCTTGTCTATTTGCTTTGTAATGCATCATTGTCTCTGTCAGACCACATTGATGCCTTCTGGGACGACCTGAACATGTGCATTCATCATTGGGTTTGTCAGGAAAGATCACTCTGACTGGCTGTTTAGCACAGCGAATGAATTCAGTGGTATATTACTTAATATTGTTATTATTATTAGGACATGAATCTCAAACACTTCATAAAAAGACATAGATGTGTAAACAATATGCATTAGTTTAAACTAAAAAATGAGATTTTGAGTTTAGATGCTGTACATGAAAACATGCCTAACCGATCTAAAACTATGTTGGATACTAAAAATTGAACTAATAGTGTCGTTTTTTATATAAAATAATATTGTTTACCTTGAACCTTATTGAATAATGTATAGACTACCACTTTATTCTGCATTACAAGATACTGTCTCTTTGTAGAGGCATACATTTTATGTTGTCAGTTAAAGGTCTTCTTTGTGATTCGTTTTAGAGCGAGTTTTTTTCCAGATGCTGACAATGTTAGGAAACTCAGCAGGTGGTCCTGCATACACCGTTGGTTCTTGACACTAGCTTGGGTATAAACAGCCCTCAGAGAACTTGATGTAGCCACCATAACTGTTACTGATTGGGATGTGAATGGCCTTTCTGAAGCCTCATTTTGGTATGTTATGGGTCATCGTCTTTGTATTTATGGCCACTTCTAGTGACAAAAATTGATGAAGGAGAGTCTTCTGATTGGCCAAAATTGTGTAGTTAATGGATTATTTATCTTCATTTACATATATACAGTATATATATTATTATATATACTGTCATACTGTACTATAAATATATATATATATATATATATATATATATATATATATATATATATACATATATATACATGTATATGTTTATGTATAAAGTATGTATATGTATAGTGGTCATATATGTATATATATATATATATATATATATATATATATATATAGTGGTCAGAGTCACAGCAAATGGTATCATATTTGCAGGATGCAGCAGCTAGAATAAAAATCCAAGTCACGTTTCATTCATGTCTTTTTATTTATTTCAGACAGCACTACTTAAACACATTTAAACACAATCCTAATGCATATTGCACAGAATATTCTTGATGGAAGTAAATTTAAAAACCCATTACTGTGCCAGCTTCCCACCCATTAACCATCTACTTTATCCATTACTGAGGCAAGGCATTTTAAGATACAATCAAAATTAAATTACATGAGTCAAAAAAAAAAAAAAAAGCAACGCATTTGTAAATCCTTCCATAATTAATCCGCTAATCAACGTTGTCCTAGTCTTGTTGCAAAAGATTAAGATTAGCCATTATTTGTCAATAATCCTCCATAAATAAGTTTTTGCAGCTATACAGCTTTGATACTTTTTATTATTAATATTATTTTGATGAAACCAGCATTACCTCCTCTGTTCCACATCTCATTCAAGATGCCAATGACATAGAAACACCCATGTCTTTTCTACTGGCTGGAAGAGCCCAGCCTCTTGTGAGAGATCCATCCATCCATCCATCCATCCATCCATCCATCCATCCATCCATCCATCCATCCATCCATCCATCCATCCATCCATCCATCCATCCATCCATCCATCCATCCATTTTCAAAGCTGCTTTCTTTCAGAATATGTTAGAATATGTTAAGAATATGTTGTCTTTTTTAAAATTATTATAACTATATTATTGGTATTATAGGATATGATTATGATAATGATACAAGTAATATCATTTGTACCCAAACCCTTGCTTGCTAGAAATGCTTTCAAATATTACTACTATAAGTCAGCTAAGATTGTGATGATGTTTTGGGATATTGTAACCTTTTGAGAGTCTGCTATATCCATTACATTTCTTGTTTATATAGCAACTATTATTATTATTATTTTATTTTATTTTATCTTATTTAATTTTATTTATTTATTTATTGTCTTTACCAGCATTACTACTACGGTTATTGTTACCATTATATATATATAGAAATTACATTTTCCTTTTTTTTTTATCCTTCATTTTTTTAGATATTTATTTATGACTATGATTATGCCGTTATTTTCAAGTGTAGATTATATCATGTCGTCATTTGGACTTTCAGTAGGACTTTTCAGCACACAACACACATCTCTGTTTTGCTTCACAATACATATTGATATTCCCACTACATTTGTTTTTACTCTATCTTGCCGTGTTTGCCCATATACCACACCATGTTGTCTTCCGCACATTATCCTACTTTCCAACTCCTTTGTATTTTTTTTTTTTGTATTGTCTGTCTGTTATTTGTGGCATGAAATAAAGAAGAGAATATGTTAGTAACAGGGAGAATAAAATGAGAAATAATTATTTCAGATAGAAGTTGCATAACATTTGTGCTCACACATCTGTATGACCTAAGCTTTTAATTTTCTCATAACCATTACTTACTGAACTCATATGCATTTTTTAAAATTATTATTAGTTTCTTTGGGAGATTTTGAGTGTAAGGAGAAGCCTTTTCTCATAATTACTGTCCTTGTGCAGTTCATCTACTGCGTCATGGCTGAAGGAATAATTTGTCACACCCCACTAGGAATCTGTTCCTTTTCTACGTCTTTTTTCATATGACTATGCTTTATCCACAAAGCATGACACAATGATATGCTCTATATATAAATGATTAAAAATAGAAGACCTAACTTAACAATGTAGTAGGGAGAAAATGCACCAAAGATTGACCGTCTCTGGCTAAACCTCTTATAATAGGAAGAATACATAAATGGAGCACAAGAAAAAAAATGGAAAGAAAGCACAACAGAGTAAAAGAGTTGATGCAAGCAGACAGAAAGAGAGTGGAAGTCTGAGAACAGCAAGAGCAAAAGTTGATATAGAGTGAAAAACTGATTACTTATTACCCCCTTGACTCTTAATCCAGTTTACAATGGTCGACTTCACCCAAGCAATTTTACTTCAAAGGTTCTGAGCCATGGCCAATTATGTTGCATCCAAGACTTCCTTTTTGAAATGAAAAAACACAGTCAAAGAGAATACTAATTAATCATGTCAAGTCAGAGCCAGAAAATAAATCTTTCAGCTAGTTAGCAACCCTGCCATTCAGGATCAGCTTTAAAAATAAAGGGTAGATTCAGGCTGTTGATTTTTTTTTTTTTTTTAAATCACAGAATTACTTTGTTAAAGATTTATGCTGTTGCTTTGCACAACAAGGGATGATGCTATTTGCTTTTTTTTCCCCTCCATTGTTGTTTGTCAGTTTGTCAACCTATTCACAGTTTTCCTCAGTTGCTTTTTTTATTTTCATACAAAAAATTAAAACAGCTTTTAATCTTAAGATGATTAAACGTATATGTCTTGAATGTAGATGTAAACGTCTTATGACAATTTACAAATTTACTCAACTTTAAAAACAAAATAACATTTTTAATCACAGTCTTAATAACAACCTTGGTTTTAGCTGTTTCCACATTTCTTACTATGACTGTTATGGTTACCAGTGTCATTATCATCCATTACAAAAACTAAACAAATCTAATCATAGAGTTATTATAAGAAAATGGTAGAAATGAGAGACAATTACAGTACATATCTACCAACACACATGCATACAAAATAAGAAATAACCCAAAATGTCAGTCGACCGTTACCGTTGTGATTTGCCCCTTAAGCCCCAAAAGCTTCCTCTATCCTTCCCTCTTCTTGAAACTATTAATATTCATGTGTGTTAATGGAGATTAATGGGTACAGGCAACAAAGAGACATGAAGGAGAGAAAGAAAAAAAAAAACATCATGAGTGGTTGTGGAGGAGTTGCAGCATATTATGAGTCAGTAGAACAAGGACAGACTGAAAGATGGATAGATTCCATTAGTGGGCCAAAGAAAATACTAAGTTCTGAGGTGAAGAACACACTTCATAACCAAGCTGATTCCCAAATGAGTCTAGTCTGCTAACGCTTTTAAGTGTTAGGGATGTACAGCACAAGTACAAAAACACTGTTGTGAGACATGAGAGAAAAGCAGTACAAGTAGGTATAAAATGCGTTGGGCGTGGGTGGTCACAATTAACAAAAGTTGTTTGTTTGGAGGTATTAAGTCAAGTAGGTGAGTGGAAACAATTTTTTTTTCTGGGAAATGTCAGACCACAAATAACAGCATGAAGGGGCCCAAAATCCTGTCCCTAAGTAGGCGTTTTTCAGGACACCGCAGAAAGTGGGACCACGCTTCTATGGTCCAGGCCAGTATGGAGAAGAGAGGCACACAGTGAGTACATGGAGACAGTGTTTTGTGTGAATGGGGGATGGGAGGCGATAGTGAGGGGGTACAGCAGAGAACATTCCAGGAAACTCAGAGGCATAATCTTCTTATCCATGGCAGATTGGTTCAATGTGTGATGTGCACATTTATGTGTGCGCATACATGCATCAGTGTGTGGAGATAGGTTTGTGTATGAGAGGTTTGATTTTCCTCCTTAATATTGCTGCCACTCCTCTTCTTCATGATTCACTTACTTCCTCCTTTCTAGCCATGTATGTCACATTACCCTTCTCTGCCCTCCCATACATTTGCTCCATTTTATCAAACACACTCGACCAACATCTGCACATCTTTTTCACGCTCATTAGTGCCACTTTTTGTTTTTGTTGGTCTGTTCTCCCTCTGCTTGTAAAAGTTAAAAGTGTAGGCGGCAGTACAAAGGGAAGTTTCCCACTGTAAGACTGCTGGTTTTCTTCTGCCCCCTGGCCATGGTGGGGATTCATGTGAGAAGGGGTGGTTGAACGGTGGGAAGGTGAGAGAGGAGGGGGTGGGGTGCTGTGGACCAGATTCTGCTGATTGTAGGAAATAATACCCTCTAATTTCACCTGCACCTCAAAGAGACAAAGGCCTCAGGGACAGAATAGGATAAGGAAGTATTTCACAGAGTGATAAGAAGAAAACACAGCAAGAGTGAGGGATGAAAGAGGAAGAGAGAATGGACATAGGGGGCATGGGAAGAGGATGTAACACTAGAACGAGGTTTGGTCTGAAGCCAGTCAGGGAAGACGGAAAAAAAGAGGGCAGAAAGAGGAGAGGTTGCCACTGAGAAGAAAAGTGACTCTGCGAAAGCAAACCACGTCCTTTCGGATCACCCATGCAACTTGCAACTTGCACACATGAGCACACGGCGGCTCACACACATACACGCTGTGTGTGTATTCATAACACTTTTACACACCTGTACCCCCACTTTTCATCTTAACACCTTACTAAAGCGCCATTTGCTGTGCCGGTCCCTGTGTATCCTCCCATCTTTCATTTCGATCCTGGTTTCCTTCTCCTCCTTGATAGTCTTACTCACAAACCGTGACTATCTCCCACTGACAGAGCTGCTGTGGATTAGAGGGAGATGAAAAAAGTCAAGCGCAGTCAGCCAGCACCTCCTGGTGTACGGGAAATGAAACTGACTCTCAGGTCTGCTGCATCCTTGAAAAACACAGCAAGGGCATTTTTTAAATCAATCAATGTGCTTGTTTGTTGATTCACCAAGAGTTTCAGGGATTATGTGGAAAGAAATATAGAAAAAAATGACATTATTTCAAAGTTTTGACTTTAATTCCATACTTATATCTGCTGTGCGTAGCAAACCATACATGTAACATCTGTCTCATGGGCTTGTATTATAACATGTCTCCATCTGACTGGGAAGCCCAAATAATTTGGAATATTTAATTTAACTTTGACATGGCATCTGTTGTGTAACCATTTTCAATGTAAGCAAAAGAGCAATATCTAAAAGACAAAGCAGAAAGCAGATCATCAGAATATTACATTTTAATACAAATGTTAAACATTTAAATCCCAGAGACCCCTCACAACAGCAGACATTTGCTACTTTTCGATATTTCCCAGTTGTTAGACTTGTGCAATATAAAAAAGAAATTTCAGTGTCACCTTGACCTGTATAAGCTTATCATGGCTATTATTCATTGTCTTTTTTTCCTGTAAATAAAATGGTCAATCAATGAGGAAAATGATGATATATCATCTGCTTCACTAAATAGATGTGTGACCCAAATGATTTCACCCCTATATTACATCAAAAGACCTATGCAATATAACCAAGGCAGTATGTTGAAATATAAAGTCAGTTCCCCACTTCAATTGAGTTAAAATGTTTTATGATTCAAAAGATCATTTGCAAATTCTGACACAAAGATGAAACTGGGACAGCACTGCACCCTCAGATTGCTCAAGTCACTCCTCAGAACCAGACAATCATTCCATATTATGTCTTTCTGAATAGATTGCTTCAGCAATCTTCTTACCAATGTTTAATTCTCTCTCCAAATATCTATTAACCTCTGATGTGGCATATGTTGGCCATAAAGTGTCAAGACATACAGACTTAAATAGACGACCATTTACTTTTGCGCATTTGTTTTATTGCAGTGTCCTTGCTGGACCCCTTTTATTAGTTGGGATCTGTGGGAGTGAGCAGAGCTAGCCAGCGCTAAGTAATTCAGCGAGGGGAGAGTGTTTGAGGAGTGTTTGAATTAGAGAATGAGAAACTGAACGACAGAGAGTGAGCTTGGCAAAGCTACAGCGTTTCACTGCAGAGGTTTTAAATCCTTTAACATGATTTCCCTCATCCTATTAAAGACAGAGCTATGGATAGGAAGACTGTAAAGTATTTCTTACTGGAGGGAGGGGGACTGAGTGAGATGGAGAAAAAGGGAAAGTGAGAACGACAGAGATTAAATGGGTGTTAAATAAGAGGAATAAATCATCACTCCAGCCCCATCTCTCCCTGCAATCAGCCTTCCAAATGTTGTCATCTCTTAGCAGCTGGAGATGACCTTTAATTATTCGTATTTTCTCTTTATGTGGACATCAAAATAAAGAGAAAGGAGAAGAAAGGAGGTCAAATTTGTGTCTGAAGACTATCAAACAATTTTCCCACTTTTATTCCTGATCATTTGTTTGAATTCATCTAAATATTCAAGGGAGTCAGATTTATTGTGACAGCCATTATCACTGTGCTTCAACTGCTTGTCTCTTGTTCAAGATTAATTGAGGATCTAGTTCCCTCTTTGGCTTCCCTCAGAAACACTGTAATAATGAATCGATTGTAAGGTCTGAAACATGAGTTTTTGTTTGGGAAGTTATCTTCTCACAAGCTGAGAAACTGTTCGGGGGTTCGGTGGTGGAGTAGAGCGCACTGCTGTGAAGAGAGAAGCATGAGCTGAATGTGGCTGAGTGGGTTTTGGTTTTGCATCCTTCGAGCTTTGACATTTGGCAGATGGGTACCGATAATGCTTTGGGCTATTATAATCACCTGCAGCAGTCTTCCCTGTCTTGTGTTGAACACATTAAGAATGTTTCCAATGAGGATGTTTCTAACATTCCTCTGTAGAAGTTTTCTGGAGCTTTAAATTTATGAATTGTTCTTACTTTTATGAATAATGACTGGTTTAGAGAAATAGAAAATAAGAATTATGGGGCAGTTATGTTAGACTTTTCAGCTGCATTTGATATCAACGATAATTTAACACTGAAAAATGGTATGTTATAGATTTAAATAGCCTGCACTGTCCTGGACTGAGAGTTATCTGACCAGCAGGACACAAGCTGTTTTTTTAGTGGATACTACTTTGTCAGAAGTGAAATGCATGTAGCATCACAGAGGAGTTGTCGCAGACCATTGCTATACAACATTTTTGCAAATGATGATTCATCTATATTTACTTGCATTTACTATAAATGAATTCAGTCGGCTCATGGAAACGGAACTACAATCTGATTCAATGGGTGGAGCAAAATCGTCTGGTTTTAAATGTTACAAAAATCAGACAGTATGGTACTTGGTCCAAACTATTCTATCAACAAAAATCCAACATTGGTTTTTAGAATAAATGATGTAGCAGTTGAGTACATGAAACTAAGCGTTTGGGCATAATTATTGATGATAGATTGATGATGAAAAAGCATGTGAATAGGATTACAGCTAAAATGGAGGGTGGGATTCTGCCAATAAAAGAACTGCCAGCTTTCTGCACCACAAGCAAGGATACAGGTTACCCAGTCATGGATTCTGTCAGACTTACAGTAGACTATTGGCCAGAAATCTGGTCCAGTGCCACAATTAAAGAAACTATATTACAAAACGTGCAGCACACTTGGTACTGAGATGTAGTTATAGGAGTTATGTTTAATCCATGCATAGACAGTTAAACTGGTTGCATGCACAGTAAAAGGTAGAATTCTACATTGATTACTTTGAGTTATCAGAAATATCGTAGCAAAGACACCATTTACAATTGATAAGAAGTTGGAATTTAGTGCAAGTTAACACACCTACACTACTAGATATGCTTTAAAGTAATTCCGTGTTCCAAAAAGTATTGTTAGACAATTCATCCATGTCCATATGCAGAGTACTTTATCACTGTAAACTAGCTATAGAGAAAATGAAGGTATGTTGGGCCAGATTGCATGTTGAAACAGGAACACCATCTCACGAGGAGATGCCTGCTATTGTCTCTATATTGCCTGTAGCTTTTATGTTGTTGGTCTACAAAGTGAGCAAAAATGGTCAAATTTGAGGAGTGAGATGGAAAACTGAACAGAATGTGATGTGGTCTTTCTGAGAAATACACTGGATCATGATGACAAAGAAGAAGATCAACCCATGTACTTCCTCCAATCAGATCCTTCCAGACTTTGTTCTTAGACTGAGAAGATACCCATTAAATCCAATCACTAGTCGTGCAGAAAAAGTGACAGACTTTGTGCAAGGTATGTTGATTAAAAAGCTGCTGTTGAGTGGAAATCTGATTTTCCTGTAAAATCTGAGACCCTAATTTCCACCCATTTTTTAAAAGCAAACCAATTACAGCACTTTCAGATACACTTAGTCGTGTTGTCATTTGTTTTTGTGTGACTGTTATTAGTCTCAGTATTTATAAGATTTGCTATTACCATGCAACTTGTTAGAACAAGCTTTTTTTTTCACTTGCAGTGGGAAGACTAGTTTTACATTTTGAAGATAAGTGTGTGATTTTACAGGCTTGTCAGTTTGAAAATAAAAACATGATCCTAAAAGTCTGAATGCATGGCCTCTGCATAGAAAAATCAGCCTTGGTGCTAACAAGGGTCTTGGAATAATCAAACTCAATTACCCACAGTTTCAGTGTGAGGTTAACTTTATATTCAGTTTTCAGAATCCTTATTAATTCCTGGAACTGTGAATCATTGTCTTGACACAGAAGACTAGAACACTTCATTTGTCTTGTTGGTCAGGGAGAGGAGGAACAAAAAGGTTTCCAGCTAAAAACAGCAGTTGCTGTTAGATTTTACTCATTTCTCTCACTTATTACTGCGGTTTGAGTTTCTATATGCATTATTTTCCTTCATATAATAAACACACCCTCATAATCCAGGATGGACTAAAAACCAAAGGCTAAGACTAAGGCTGTGTGCAGTATTAGGCTTTATACAACTCAAAAAGAACTTTTAAAAAACATGGGCACCTGACCATTTATGTCAATCTGGTTTTCTGTATTTATTTTGTATATCTGTATCTATGTTATATAATTATAGTATCTTTTTATATATTTGTCTTTATTTGTATTTTATTTTGTTTTTTGTATTCATTACTGCACCAATGCATCAGGACAAATTCCTTGTTAAGTGTTCACTCTACATGGTAATAAACCTGATTCTGATTCTAATAAGTTACTTTATTATATTTACTTTCAATCTTATTAAATTGTCCTGATCAACAAAGTTCAACAGTAAGTTCGTGGCATTTCTCAGTCATTCAGGTCGTGTGCACTGGTGTATATAAATTACATGATCACTTGCCTGTATGTTAAAATCAACACAGACTTCTTAACTAAATTTCATCCACCAGTCTGTTGCAGGGCTCCATATGTGTGTATGATATTAGCAATTAAGTAACTGGTGACAAAATGCACAAAGAAAGGCTTCTTTCCAGAGACAGACAGACAGGTGATTGCACAATTAGCATCAAGAAGTCTCCTTAAACATCACACTGATCCTTCTGAGCTTAATGAATGAAAAATTGACTCTTTATACAATTGCTTTTAAAGCAGAGCCATATCTGAGACACAGTGAGAGAAGACACTAACACAGGCAGGGTTGTCAAGGCAACAAGCCTATGTCATATGAAGAAAATGTAGCTTTGCCTCAGTACACACTATACTGTTGCAGTTTGAAATTTTCTAGGACAAATTTGCATTCTGTTTGCCACTGAACTGTTGTGATGTCAGATGCCTCAGACCATGTTTAAATCATGAAGATGCAGTATGATCTCATGTAATTTGCTGCAGTAATATCAAATATATGTTGATGCTCAGATCCAGGTCGATAGCCTTTCCACTAAAAAGAGATTCTTATTCTTATTCATTTAAAATTTGCTCTCTGATATATCTAAAACTGTGATTTGTGGTACATTACCAATAAAATCCATTTTAATGCAGCAGCTGATAGGTGAGTAACATACAGTTAAAGAAGAAATTGTTGACTAGCAACTGTGACTCTTACATTTTATGAATCTCAAAAGGCTTTTTCTTTTAGTGTTGAAAAGGGTTATCAGGATGAGGAGCTCATGGTCAGCTAAACCATGGCATCCTTATGGAGAAGACCCTGCTTTAAAGTTAATGACTAGACTATAAATTACACAATCATTAAGCAGATGTTTTACCCACACATATGAATTAGAAGCCATCCTGTCATTAAAAAAAAAAAATAAATAATATGTAGCTGCTTTACATTTTGGAAATTACATTGTTTTAACTTCTAAACACATCTGTGTTTTTTGAAACAAGGCAGCTTTTTGATCCCTAGATATGCAACAGCTGTATATTTCCAGTAGAGGGGGGTTATTCTCCAAGAACTCACAACTAGCAAGGCCTTATTTCCTTATGCATCTATTAACTGGATTCTGTGACTTTGTTACTGGCTTGTATGTTGCCTTGATGCACACAGCAGTTAGAGCAGCACCTTGCTTCCTGCCAATGACAATTTATACTGGATTTAGCCCATTGTTTTTAATAACGTTACATAATGCATTTGTTTTGCTGAAACATAAATAGCCTCCTGCCAATACCCTCGTATGATTCCACGTCAGATTAAGTTTTATACAGATCAGCCAAGTTATCTGCATTACTGTTTTCAACCAGATGTTCAAAATTATTGGTTATATTCAAGCTCATTCACTTACTAGATATAAGCGGCTGTGCACCAAAGCAGTTCCAGCCTGTGGATACAGAGCTGACTTTCTTCTTCTGCCACTTTTTACAGCTTGATGATGCCTCTGACCTAAGGTCATGAAAGCATTGAGAAACAGCATTTAATAACAGGAACAAAAATAAATAAAATTAGATGAATGAAAGCCAATCCAGCTGACAGTTTAATTCAGCAGAGAGAATTTTCACCACTCTCCAATGTCAATCTTGATCCTGTGATGCAATTCAGAAAAAAAAATAATACAAAAACTCCCTCCCACTCACTAACATTCTCTTCAGCTTCAGCTTTATTGTTGCCTTTAATAATATTCAGTAAGCAGATGATACTCTTGCAGCTGTTGGCTCTTTTTAATCTCCTCTCTGACCTCTGATAAGCGGTCAGAGCTCTAGCAACCTTGCCATGGTTGACAGTGTCTAAACTCTGTCTTTAACATGATACCTGAGATCCGCCCACTGCAGGATTTCTCAAAAAAACGTTCCTTTTCATTAACCTACAATAAAGCATTTAATTACCCCTGTTTCTGTTTGTTTGGGGGGTTTTCTGAGTCACAGCTTCTTTTTCAATGCAAAGTTACAGCTCACTTACAGTAGGTTTTTCTTCAATCATCCTCAAAATCAGTGGTTCCCAAACTTTTTCTGCAGGGCTCTTTTTTATAATGTCAAGCCCCCCATCTCACCACATTACCACATGCACATAAACATTTACCATGACATGCAGTTTGGGAACCACTGCTCTAAATGACAGATAATTTATGTCCTCTTTTAATTCCCTTTGGTGTACTGTCTATGACATAATCATTCAAAACACATGTACCAGGACTGAGTAACAGGGATGACTTAGCATAGACCATGTTAAATAAGTGATTAAACTAGTTCTAATCTCACATTCTCACAATATGGATCCTATGAAATAATTCAAGCAATAACAAGGGATATGCTTAAGAACTGCATGGACAGTTTAAGCTCCTCAACAGTCTGGGAGTAAAAGTATTATTGTTTCTTAATATAGCTTAGGAGGTTAATGCAATATAAACAGACCTAAGACGCTGCCTTAATGTCATATAATACACAAAATGTTTGTGGTGGTAATCAGACCTGTGTGTCTGCAAGTTTAATCAAATAAATCCTTATTTGTTTTTGACAGATAGTGAATTTTTTCTTTTTTACTATCGGTATAATATCTTCTCACAGACATCTTTTTTTCTCTCTATATCAGTAGCTAATTGGGGTAAAATAATTCTTTGGTTTAACAACTGTGTTGTATCCATTCATACTTTTAGTATGGTCCATTGAACAGTTCTCCAGATTTTCTGAAGGTCTTTGAAAGTTTTTATCTAAATGTGACAGTGTGGGGTCCTGCCACTATGCCTCTGATTGGTCATGCGCCCTGTTTACTTGGCCATGGGGATATCCATTTGGCTGACTGGTAAGTGTGCATGACTCTCACCTGGGAGTCTGTGGGATTGAATCCCGCCCGGGCCCTCCTTTGTCCTGCCACATGAAACTTTAATTTATTTTCAGTCCAGTCCTTGTACTGGGTAATTTTTAAAAGTAGTCAGTAGTATTATTATGTAGTTTACAGAGCCACTTAAATATGACCAATGAAATATTGAAATTGCATCCTCAGGTTTGACAGTCTGTTGGTTAGACATTTAATATGTCCCTATTTTTAATTGCATTCCTAAAAGGGAAAAAAAAAAGTCACCCATAATGCAGTAATGATACAGATAATACGATAATACAGATGTAAAAATGTATTTTGGCCCCAACAAGGTGATTCCAAAAAAAAAAAAAAAAAAAAAACCTACAAAACCTAAGCATATCTTGACATGGTGTGCAGTGTGTCAAAAGAAAATACAAAACTTTTTTAGTTTTATTGGAGCAGATTTAACGCAACCGAAGGGGGAGGCGGGGGATTGGGAGATAGGAGAAGCCAGAAATCAAGCAACCAACTGTTCAGTTGTTAGATGACTATCTTTCTCCTGAGCTACACCTGCCCAAGGACAAAAGAAAAAGTGCCAGGTCTAAAATAAAATGTCTACATCAGATCAGCAGTTTCTGAAAGTGATGTCCTTAAAGACAACTTTCTTTTTTTTCAACTTGGACCTTATTTCCAGGCGTTTATATCTGCATTTACTCACCGGTAAAATTTCTGCATCACTTTGACTCCTTTGGAAGATATTACCTTGAGTTGAGTAAGCCTTTCCATAAGGCATTATCTGCAGCTAAAACTCCTTCATTTCATCAATGCTTTAAGTAGAATGAACGAACAAACAAGTACTATTTTTCCTGTGAGTTCAGAGTTTCGCAAATTTGCCTAGGTAGCGAGCTGCTCTTCTAAACTGTACTACCGAAAAGTGAATCGGGAATGCGCAGCCCCAAAAATTGTGTAGAACACCCTGATAACTAACGGAAAGCTAAATCTGGACTCACGGGACAGTAGCACTCATTTGTTTGTTCATTCTCCTTAAAGTATTGGTGAAAATCAAGGAGTTTTGCTGCAGATCATGCCTTAAATAGAGGCTGTCCCATCTCTGCCATTATATGGATGTACACCGAAGGGCGACTCAACGTAATATCTTCTGAAGGAGTCAAAGTGACTTCACTGAAGCCTTATCAGAAATGGTTACCATGGAAGGGCTGCGGTCAATAAATCAATGTTAAGAGAGGGAAACTGGGTCTGAAAATAAGCATCAAAGGTGGAATGACAAATCCTCCTTAAAGCCCAGATCTCAACCTTATTGAAGCAGAGTGAGATCATCTTGACAGAAACTTAAACAAATGTCAGAAACATCCCAAAAAAAAAAAAAAAAACTGCCTTGGAAAGTCCCTCAAGAGGTCTGGAAAACTAGACCACTTAAAAGGGACATTGCAAGCAACTCGCTAGTACTTTTCATGCTGCGTTCCCGTGAAACCGGGCAGACGGACGACAGCCGCTGCATGTAAAGGCATAAACAAGCCTCTATGTGGAGACGTGGTCTGTGAGTTACAGTGACTTCAGTTCACATCTGATATGTTGTCATGGCAACGTCGTATTGTTTTCCCTGACCCATGCTTTAGCGTCTTTCTCTCGGCTTCTGTGATTAAAATTACATTTTGTTTGTTACTGACGGCCGTCTGCCCGACTGCACGTGAACCCAGCATCAGTGTAACGCTGGGTTCCTCCTCACTGCACCCGCGGTGACTTTTCAAAAACATTACCTCGAACTAAGCTGACAGCTCTGGTGTCTCCGGTGAGTTTCTGTGGTTTCCTACTGTCACGCTTCTACTGAACGTAAAAACATGGTGACACGACATGGTAGCCAGCACCGAGCCGACCCGTTCAATGTATGAATGATACGAACGGCAAATTCAGAGCTTACAGGAGCACTTCAGTTTGTTGATGGGAGTGATTACTGATTAATGGAAAAATACTTTTGAACAAAATAATAAATTTTTGTGAATAGATAACAGGAAAACTTACACAATATCCCTTTAAGAAATGGCAAGAAAGCTTTTCTAAAGCCCCATTTCCACCAGTGGTCTGGGTGGGGTCGGGCCGGATCGGTCCATGTTTTTTTGCGTCTCCACAGATATTACTTTCCAAGGGTTCTTCATGTTTAAGAATAAAAGATCATCATACTAAACAGTGACTCTAAAATTTGTAAGAACTGTACAAACTGTTTTTGAACACTTTGTCCCTGATTTACAAAAGGTTTATGTGTATGAAAACATGGACAAATTTAATTGCACCTGCCAAAACCTGTTGCAACTGATTTACTAACACTGGGCAACGGAGATTGTGCCTATTAAACAGGCAGATACCTGAATCCATTTCGCGCATCTGCCTTTGATGGATATGTGATATGGGCATTTCTGCCAGAATGTGGAAAATATTGGGAGGAGAATATGCAAATAAATCAGCTTTGCATGCGCAATGTGATTGATCTACTGTGAAACATTTTGTGATGGCTGTTGTTGCGCCTATATTTATCACATCTGAAAAGTAGATTTTAACTAGCGGCTTCACGTACAAATGGCTGCAGCTTCTGGATGAGGGATAACAACCCAATGCTGGCAAGTTAGGCAACAGAGGGCCCGGGCGGGATTTGATCTCCAGACTCCCAGGTGGAAGTCATGTGTGCTAACTCAGCCAAAGGGACATCCCTGTGGCCAAGTAGCCAGGGCGCATGATCAGTCGGAGGCATAGTGACAGGACCATCAACTGCCACATCTCTCCCCTTCTTTCCACTCTGCGCAGGGTGCCACCAATAATGAATCCATGGACTATTCATCAGCGTTTCACATGGATCCTGCCGACAACACCAGAATGTGGCAAGTTACGCAACGGAGGGCCTGGGCGGGATTTGATCCCCAGATTCCCAAGTGAAAGTCATGCGCGCTGACCATTCAGCAAGGGACATCCCTGTGACCAAGTAGCCAGGGCACATGATCAGTCGGAGGCATAGTGACAGGACCATCAACTGCCACACTGCATTCGGTCAAAATCATGAGCAGTGAGAGCAATGTATTCAATTTTCATTATTTAATAATAATTATTATTTGATAAATAAACAAACACGGGTTTATTCTAGACAAATGAATCAGAACATTTGCAGCCAATGTGGCTTAATGGTAATTAAAGCTGAAGTTAATTATGTCTTTTTATTTTCCTTTTTTTTTTGCCACACATTGCGCTCCTCCTCTCCACAGCTGCTGTGCTCTGGAGTTACTGGAATTGTGTCACAGAGCGTATCTTGTGCATATTACTGTAGATGTCAGACCACCTTTTAACATTTTATTTGCTCCAATAGCAACTCCTGTCCTCATAAACTGGCCTCCTCTCAGGCTCTGCAAGGATACCTGTTGTATTGTTTTTACTTTATATGTATTATACTTATTTTATATTAAATATTTTATTTGCTTCTCCCACTAATATCTCAATTTCCATTCAGCCAAATTTCATTTTGCATTTACAACTTTATTGTTCTCTTGAACTTTCCACGGCAAAGCAATACTGTATGCTAAATCCTCAGTTAGGGGCCATCCCCATAGCGCTGAATTGCAGTAAAACCGCAAAAGATTTTTAGAAATCCAACCCCACAAAACCGGGAATTAGCCTCCATGAAGCCAATCATGTCCAAAACCAGGTGCCAAGTAGGGATGGTCAAACCAAAGCCTCATGAGACAATAAGACATTGTGACACACAACTCCCAAGAAATCGACAACATGTCCTGAGACATTTGGGACCTGATTGAGGCGGTCAGCATGAGCTCCATCTACTGGCTATTAGGGATGTATACCGAGTACCGGTATCGTTTGGTACCGGTTCCTAATCTTAACGATACCAGGGTACCGTTAAGATTCTGGACTAACGATACTCTTATTGATACTTTTTGTACATCTACCTAACCATCAAGTTATCATTACGCAGTCAAATAATCACAATGATGGACTAAGACAGACACAATTCCCTTATTCTCCCAGCTGTCCTTCACCCACTTTTATGTCCAGGCTTCTTCAACATCATCTGAACAAATATTCTCCACCACTGGATCTTGTAATATCTTGTAATGTCTTTATTATTTACTCTAAATTATGTTATAGTATCAATAAGAGAATCGATAAATACCGGTATCGATATTGGTATCGGTATTGATAAAATCATAACGATATACATCCCTACTGGCTATGGATGTGTACTGCAGCTGAGGGAAGCACTGCCAGGAGCTGTCTTGTCTCCGACTCGTCTCCGACTCATCTCTGACTCAATATATAATAAAAGATATGTTCTCAGCCTTCTGTTAGTGTTTCTTCTGTCCTCGGTACTGTACATTCCCAAGTGAGTGGAACCCCTATTAAGCATTGACAGATTAATAAACCCAGTCCCTTCAAGATTTCTGCTCGACACTCGCAGATGACTTAACAAGGCCTTGGTTGGTGTGGTCACGTGGCTTTTGGCATGCTGAGACTTCCACAAACACAGTGCTAGCAAGATTTCTGGTTCCGAAGATCGAGGTGGAGTCGAGTAGATGGGCTCAATCATAACACCCCCAGTGCCAAGGTGCATAGGCTAGAAACCTCGACTGCCAGCGTTCCATCAGGACAGCCAGCTAGCTGCCCAACAGGAGGATATGACATCAAAGTGACCTCACAATAACAATAATGGTGGTGACCAACTGTGTTGTGGTGCTCCTGCAGACAATCCTGGTTTCTTTACACCTTTTGCACCAAAATGCCCTGCTTTTACAGTATAACAGGAATATGTGCTACTGTACCATAAACAAAGTGAGCAAGCCAATGTGCATGTCATGTGACACAAGGTGAGCCCTTATCTGCACATGCGCTACATCTTATTCTAGCTTTGGAGTGTTATTCTTTAATCATCAAAGCGCCACCCATAGCCACATAGCAGTGGGACGACAGCAGTTTTGTGTGGGTGGTGAAGCCTTTCTCAGATTTTTTGCCACTGTCTTCACATCGACTTTGGCACCGCAGGGACATGACCTTAAAGAGCCACTACAGAACTTTCTGCAAATTTCTCAGTGACGCGCCCCCCACTAACGCCTAAACTGGCATCCATCTTCCACCTTGTACAGTTAACTCACTCCAGCCAGTGTCAAAATATCCTTAAAGCTTAAAGACGGTCTTGACTCTTACCTTATCTCTTATTCTGTCCCTTCCTCTCTTTCTTTTTCTCTCATCCTCTGATAATGTTTTCTTGCCTTTCTTTGCCAAATCCGCCATAATGCACATTTGAAACACCTGGTGTGTTTACATCCGTTTGCTCGCATGTGACGCAGTGCAAAACCACTTGGCTGCAACGTCATCCGATTCAGATGGAAAAGTTGCACAATGCGATTTCTCAACCATGGGCAGCGACAGCTCGAGAAATGTGCATAATGAATGTCAGGAACACATATCTTTAAGGTAGAAAAGTTACGTTGTGGGACTTCAAATTCTGCTGTTTGTGCCTCTAACCAATTGCGTGAGCAATCTGAGTAGATCACCCATGCAATGCAAGAAAGACACTATGCGCCATCTACTTATGCCACATGTAAATTAGTCCTCTGTATTTCAGTTCTTATTAAATCAGGGTCTTTGTGTCTTTTTTTTCGTACCCACCTTATTCCTAGCCCCCATGAGTCCTTGCGTGAAATATGCGACTGATTTCCGGTTCGACCGGAATGGGTTTCATTTACATGCTATCTAGATGATCCACTTTTTATGAACTTTTTAGGTAAACTATGTGGGAACATCAGCTGTCACAGCTCATACAAGACAACGTTACAATCCCTCTGCCTCGTCAGAGGAGGAGGAGATGAAAATCTGGCCAAAAATATCTAACAGTAGCATGATTAGCCACGTTAGCCACTTAGCTCTGTCACTTCTGACTGTGAAACAGTGAGCAATCTTAAAAGCTTCGAGGCTTATCACTACCTACATGATAATAATAATAATAAAAAAATAATGATAACACATTTTATATGAAAAGCATCTAATCAGAGCACCCCAAGAACACTGTACAGAGCAGATAAAACATTAAAAACAGTAAGCTAAAACACTAAAAACACGAAACATAACAGGTACCACATAAAAACAAGATTGGATTGGTACATACGGACTTGGGTAGAATAAGATGTCTCTCCACAGAAGAGTTTTGAGTCTGGATTTAAAGAGATTGTCGACTGTACAGAGATTGGGAATTTCAGAGATGGGGAGCAGAGTAATACAGTAATAAGGTTGGTTGTGTTTTGTTGAAAGAGGTGGGATACAAAGTTATTTATTAACATCAGATGTTTTTATTTTCTATTTTTTTTTTTGTTTGTTTTTGTTTTTTTCAAAATGTGACCATTTGGTCGCAGCCTGGAGTCCTGCAGCCACTCTGTCTTAGACCAAGGTGCGTGTTCTACACATCGCTCAACCACGAACAGCGGAACATATTCCAGAAACATGCAAGGACATTTTTCTTGAGCAAATTGTTTAGAAATATTATGAGCACTCTTGTTGAAATGTAAGAATAAACCACAGAAATGACAATTTACACTGTACGTCAAAGGCTAAGCGCAATTTCAGTATCTTACAGGAAGTTGATCACATAATTGTTTGTACATTCTTTAGCTCAGGAAAAAGGTGGATAGAATTTAAGTTTATGCTTTGTTTTGTTTCCATAAATCACTGCAAGTATTTCCTTTTTTTTTCTGGTAACATATAAATGCAGTTTGTGTAGAAAGTGGACACAGACTGTATCACCTGTTAAATGCAAGACACTCCTTTTTTAGTTATTTTTTGCATCCTTGAGCACAAAGAAAAAGAAAATTCCATGTCCTAGAGCATGAATCAGTAAACAAGGGTTCATAACATCTCCACAATCCTCTAAAGTCGCATCATTAGTATATGGAAAAACAATATTGACAGGATTATTTGAGAAAGATTGCATGCAATTATGGAATCCTTAGATGTTGTGTTTGGTGTGAGATCCAATAATTAATTAGTGTAACAGTCCTTTTTTTCTTTTCTGTGCTTTGATACAATCCAGCTAATGGCTGTCATAACCAAATTATACAGTACAGCATATCAATCCATCCATCTATGTATCCATCCTTCCATCAAACCATTTTCTGCCACATAAACCATCTGCATTTAGTAAGAAGCTTGAATGTCCTGCTCCTCAGCCATATCTTTTATTTTTTTCCTTCAGCACCCCTGAAGCATTTCCAAGCCAAACTGGAAACTTGCTTTCACTCGGGTGTGCTCTGCTCTCAGTCTCTCCCATATCTTTTTCCAGTTGAACCAAAAGACCTTGAGGTATGATGTCTCCTGGGGGCCAAACTCATCAGATGACTGAACCACCTCAACTGGCTCCATCCAGCACAAAGACACATTTGCAGTGTCAGAAGCTCTTCACTCTAATGAGTCATTCATCCTCGGAGAGGGGGTTGTTTTTGTTGCGTTTATTTTTTCTGCAGCTACTACAGCTTGTCAACATCTAGAAGTGTCCTTGGGCAAGACACTAATGCCAATGACACTCCCGATGGCAGGCAAGCACCTTGGTGTGAGAAATGAGTGAATGAGAAGCCAAAAATAAAAAAAAAAGTTTAATGTTTTGTTTAACTTTAACTGGGAACATGCTAAATAATTGCAGTGTGTTGACCTCTTTCCGCATTATTTTCAAATTCATAAAGCAGCCAGAAAGTTCAAGCAGCAAAAAAGCACAGACTTGTTTTAAAGGGTAGGGTAAATTTGAAGAGAAAAAAACTACTCAGCGATGAGTGAACCCTAACCCATAAGGCTAACGTTGTTGACTATTTGTCCGTAATTTCACGTTTATTAGAGCTTGTTTCTGCTGCCTTCAAGTGGCGAAATTAATAAAAGTTAAAAGTAAAAGCCAACAGCATCCTTTCACAAGAAAATAATTACTGTTAACATCATTTACCACAATAAGCATGGTAATAACCCTATTGTTTAACTTAATATTACCTCCTTGACGCAGGAGAGTATAATCCATTAAAACCTGGATATATAATAAAAGAGAAAGAAATCTGACGTCAGCATGGTACACAAAATCATCAAACAGCAATCAAAGCAAACTGTGTCTTTCAAGTGGAGATTTTTTTTTTCTCCTCCAACGTGACGATTCCAGCAGCCGCTTTTCATCTCATTATGCGTCGCACCTCGTCGTCATGAGCACTAGCTGGGAGATTGAAATATTACAAGTGTGCGTCCTATAAGCGGGGGAGTCGAGGAGACCGCACTGAGAGAGAGAGAGAGAGAGAGAGAGAGAGAGGGAGAGGGAGAGAGAGAGAGACAGAGAGAGAGAGATGGGCTGCTCAAGCACAAGCCGAGGGGATCCTCTTCGGTGCAGGCATCGACGGCTTTCAAAATAGCCTAAAGTCACTGCATCAACCTTAAATTTTTTATCGTGTTGCCCTCAAACCATGAGGTTCAAACGGAAGGTGCCCGCGAGCTTCTGTTTTCTGTTTAGACCATCAGATACCAAGTGAAACCAAGAGAAAGCACCACGCAAGCGCGTAAAGAAGAGATTGGACACCTGATTTCGCGGGGTGTCTTTGGAGCGCTCTTTCATGTTTTAAGTCAAACTAGCAGTGGTTTATAGGCCCGAGCGGTGCAGCGAGGCAGATATCCCACCTTGGATTATCCTCGGCATGGACAAATGGGGAAAAGAGGACACTTCACCGCGTTGACTTTTGAAGCAACGCGTAGGGTCTTGACGCTGTAGCGTTACGCATTTTTTCTCCCCCCACCCCCCCCAAGAGTCCTCTTTAATTTTTCCTTCAAATTGTGGTTGCTGCAGCATTTCAGGCTATTTTGTTGTTATTATTATTTAATAAAGTGTAATATCTGTGGCTAAGGAACAGAGCAGGGTGTTGTCAGAGAGGAATGAGAGGAGGAGGGTGCAGTATGAGGTGTGCTTTTTTTGGAAAAGCCGGAGAAAGACGGAGACCGAGAAGGTGTACTGACGTGCCTGCGACGCGTTGTCCTCTTGAGAAATAATTGCGATCCGAAAAGAAATGGCCTAGTTTGGTGTTTTTCATTTAAAAAAAAGAAAGAGAGGAAAAAAAGATCGTCTTCACACCGACAGAGGATAGAGCAGGAGAATCGTGTTTTAGATGGACGGGCCGTCATCATCATCATCATCATCGCCATCGTCTTAATTCCGGTGCTTGCATCGCGTCTTTAAGGTAAGCCATATGTACACCCCCACCTCCTAAACGTGACTAAAGGTTTTCTGTCTGTCGTTGGCTTAATGTGTGCGCAATATGTATACTTTGGTGACTTCGCAGATTGCGCACGTTACTCATCTTGACGCACTGTCACAACTGAGGAATGAGATTTTAATGTAAATCCTGTCGCCACTTTGTTGCCATAGCAGATATTTTCTTCCCTTTCAGTGGGGACCTTCGATCGGCGTTGCCTGTTGATAAGCTGTTACATCCTAACATCCACTTTGTATGTCCAGCATCAGCAGCCGTTTTCACCCTGCCGTTAATAAGAATATATTAGTATGATTTAATTGGAATCAGCTCATCTTGTTGCTCGTCACTTTGACTCTTCTGAGTATGGCTCTCATTTCCCTCATCTGTGAAGGTATAGATTATATTGATAGTGATTTTTATTACGCTTATTGATGACAGCTTAATTAGACCCCCGTGCTTCTGTGCTGCAATAAAACTAATCTCAAGCAGAATGTGTGACAGGCCTTGGATTCAGGAGATGTCCTCTCAAATGAACAAACTCACAACAGCTCACAGACCCACACATGCACAAACACACACACACACAGCCACACAAAGCTTGTCCCCCTAGAAGATGCAGATAGGATTGTGAATTAAATGCACACACTCTGATGATCCAGGGAAGGCTCCATTAATATTCAGTGGTGGTTGGGCAGTGCTCAGTTAATGGCAGACAACAGGACCTCTGTTCTGACAGGTCACGGATGAGAAATGGTATGTTTTCATTTTGGGGGGAATGAATGTTTCTCCTCTCTCACGGATGCAGTGCCTGTAGCTACAGAGAAGTGACATTTAAAATCCATCAGAAAACTAATAAAGTGCTTTTGTGGACTTTTGCAGGATTTTGTTTTACTCTTGTCGGCGTGGTGTTGAAATAGCTGTGATTGCTTTCTCAGGCCGGCGACACGTCAGCCTGGTTACTGGCATTTGGGCAGGAAGTCAAATACAGCAAAACTTGCAAAGCTTGCAATGGCTTCATATATGAAAAAAACAAAACATTCATTTAAATGGATTTGAACCCATTAAACAATGTGCACATTGTTTAATCTCATGTCAGAGGGAAAGTACCTGAAGCGATAATTGGAGACAAAACAGCCTGCTACGGTTCTGCAGAAACAACACCTATATAGCACCCAATAATTAGTGTGTCATCGGAACACCAAACACCTTTATTTTGCTGAAAATTTAAAAAATCTATTTCTGAAATTTGTCAATTTTGTCTCAAGTTTTTCTCTTCAAAGTGGGACATTAGGGGACAAGTGCAAGAACAGTGACATCGTGCATGTAGCGTATAAATATTGCAATTAATATGTGGATTTCAATTGGGAAAAAATGGCTTTTCAGCTCTTTTTTTTAATCTCAAAAAAAGACAGTGATAAGTACCATTCTCAGAGCACTGGATCCAATAAAACATAATAAAGCACCTATAAAGTTAATACTGAGGTGAGTGCTGTGCAATCTGGTTTCAGAGAACATAGAGGATAAGGAAGATAAATGAAAAGAAAAAAGGAAAGAATGACTGCTTAATGGATTGAATGACAACATGAGGTGGAGACTTACAAACCAGAAAAAAATGTGTCATCTTAATGTTTAATGAGGTGTGTTTGGTTGATGTGAGTGTGAGTAAGCTGAAGTCTCCGTTGGGATGTTTCTCTCATAAAAGCAGATCTTTCCAAAAGCGGGATGGGGTTGATATCCAGTTTCTGGATTATTTATGTGGTTGTTTTTTTCCACAGAGAGTGACCTCATTAAATTTCCATTCTCCTGTTCCTCATCAACCTCAGCATTGAAATTTGAATTTCAAACGTAGGTGTAAGCTGAAACAAAGCCATTTTCCTTATTGAGCCTTCTACTCGGCAGCTGCTGACTTGTTCAGCACAGACTCAGAATATGCTCATGAGCTGGAAGAGGTATGTTGAACATAGCAGTTGATGAGTAGGCCGATATGTGTTGGTTTCCTAGGCCTGCAGACCGGCGGGTTGTAAATTTAGTGGCTGCTAGCATTAAAACTCCAAAGCCAGGGGTTGTAAATTATAAGGTTAATATGTGACGATAGACTGGAGGGATAACTTATGTTTCTGCCATCTGTTTAACCAGAAGAAGACACTGTAGGTCAGAGTTTCTGGTCACTAACTCTAAAAGAACATAACATATTGAGTCTGATTACCAAATCTCTCATGACCAAGCATATGCTAAAAACTAAAATCTGGTCTTAAAATTTTGACTGAAAGCAATACGTGCTGTGCAATGTCATTATGCTACCACCGCACGTACATGTAAAAGAGTCAGAATAGTCAAGGGCTATCATTTTTAGATCATTTCAAGTGCAAAGTAATGATTTTTTTCTTCTCATTATTGATCTGTGTCATTTGATTTATTTGCACATAAAGCATCCTTGCTGTCTGATTTTAATGAAAGTGTTTATTTATGTATTTAAAATTAAAAACTATGATTTAAAACAAAATAAAAATAAATCTTAACGGTGCAAATTTGTTTGCTTGAAACTTTCTAGTGAAGGAAAGAGCCCAGTCTCAGTGTTCCCCTCATGGTCTGAGCAACAAATCCACAGATTTTAATTGATGAAAATTCTGCAGCAAATGCATGAATGCGCAAAAAATTAAAAATATAACACACAGGACAAGACTTTGTAATTTCACGTGATTTATAGCACAGGCAAATGAGCTATTATTTTATTAACGTTTTTTATTTATTTATGTTTCTTCAGGGTTTTTCCAGTAAATCTTGTTCTCTTTTTTTTTTTTTTTTTTACTTTGAAACACTATGAATGGAGTCAGTCCCATAAGGAAAGTCTACAGAATCGTGCAGTGAAAGAAAGTTAGTATGAAGAGTCCAAAAAATGCACACAGAACCCTAACCCTTTACAGTAAAGAACTCACTCCAGCTCCTCAGTGATTTAGTGAGAAGATTCTTGATTTGTTGAGGATTGCACCTTATCACCTTGGCTACCTCTGTAGCTAATTTCACTTCCGGTTTCTAGATTTTTGACCACTATTATAATGTAGCTCTCACATCCGTGCTATTGTCATCAGCTCAGGAAAAGCAGGAACAAGCAGCAGCCTTGAGCATCTTTTACTATCCACATATTCCTTCCCCATGTGACCCATGTGACTTCTCTCACCCAGCTGCAGCATCTTTTAATAAAACATGTCCTCTATGCTGGATTCGTGGTGTAGCTGCTTGGGATCTGAGATTTTAATTTCTGTGTGAAGATGTCAAGTCAGGAAAAAAAAAAAAATAGGAGAAGGAGGTTAAAATGACCCCGCTCTCAGTCACGTCATGACCACAGAGGAGAAAAGCAGAAGAATAGCTCGACCTGACCTGTTATCCACGAGCAAAGTAAAGAAACAAATGTGGAAATGCCATGGTAACCACCATGTCCAACCTCCTGTGGACAGAATCACATAACAGTCATCCATTAGATAAACCAGGATAAGGGCCATCCTGTCTGGAGAGTCTGGGAAAAATATATTAAACTCCAAGCCTCATTAAAATATCCTGTCATTTAATGAGTCTTCTAAGGGCGACAGAGGCACAAATGTATTATACATGATGCAATAATGTTTCTTAATTCCCCAAATTTTACTTTACAATAAGTCAAACATGATCCATGAAACAGACTGCATTATTTCATTCTCCAATATATTTTGGGCACGCGTGCAGATGCTTGGGTTGGATTCAGGATTTGCATGTAGTATTGGGGAAGCGATTTTTTTTAAAGCTGCGGTAGTGTGTGGAACTGCATTTATCAGACAGCAGTTGCTCTTTAGAGAGATGTGGAGCTGGTTAATATTTGTGATGCACGAACAATTTGGTAGAGTATATACATGTGTGTACAATTAGCATTGTCAGCTGTTTTCAAGATGTTTTCCATGTGCTTGTACTGTAATGTCCCAATTCAATTATTAACATAAAAAAGTAAGCTGTCAACAGACAACTGTCTCACTTACCTGTCTGTTTTACATTTTTAGTAAAAGAGTGAGAAATAATTAAGTCAAAACAAGATAAGCAACAATTTTGGACTTTTTTATTATATATTTACAGACTGTCTCTTTAGTTGCCTTGATTCCACCTTCCAGAGTCTGTCAGCTTTTTCATTTATTCCTGAAAAACTTTCACAATAACAGTTTATGGCCTTTTTAATGCAATTCCAAGATTATGTTGTTATCCTTCATCACTAATATCACATCTGAAATATCACATGAGACATGAGCAGACTAAAGATGAGTTAATTTATGTGAGAAATAGGGCTGAGTCATTATTTGGTCATCTTTAAGACCTTCCGCTTGCTAGCGAACCAGCACCATATGTGGATTTGGGTGTTTTCTGCATAATGATGGTGAATTTTACAAATATTGTGCACCACTGCAAGAAAGAAGAATCTTCTAGAAACAAGGGGCACATTGGGGGAAGTGGCATATCTTCAAACAAAAGCAGTTCAGCCAGTTCAGCCATAGTGGTAACAGTTCTATACCAGTACTGCTTCTCCACCCTGCTGGTGCCTGACTTTAAGTGGTGCCCAGTGTCAATTAGTGGTCAAACCAGAAGCCCATCCACCTACTCCATCAAGAGCTTGTCCATAAACCTTTTGAAAAACCAGACTGTGAACCTTCTGTGGTCATAGACATTTTTCCTTTACTGTGTTTCTGAGTACTTGACTTCTTGTACTTTTCAGCCCTTTAGATGGGTTGCAGGGCTACAGTAGATTATGGCAGCACTAATGGCAGAAATAATGGGTTCCCGGTAGCATATGTATTTTTTCTCAAGCTCTTTGCAATTGACTTGCATTCTTTTTACGTATATAAAAAAAAGTATATATATATATATATATATATATATATATATATATATATACACACACACACAGTATACAGTCATCCTCAAAATTATTTTTACTCTCCAATTAAATAAAAGGATAGATTTGCAATAATAATTCAAATAACAAGAAACTACTGATAAATAAAAAAAATTACAAAATTATAATTTAGTGAATTAAAATATTGCTTTTGGATTGTGGTAGGAAATTACGGAAGCGTATTGCATTCACCTGAAAAAAATAAAATTGGTCTGTTTTTCTGAATTAATTAGATAATTTTTACAAAAATAAATAAAAACGCTCTGTTTTTCTTAATTAACGAGATAATTTCAAAGCAAACAAATAAATAAAAACATCAGTTTTTCTGAATTAACAAGATAATACTGCTATGACTTCAAAGTGGATGTTCTGTGACCGTTCGCACCAGCAAGAGACTCTTTTGTTTCCTTCAGAGAAGCTTCAACATGTCCCGTTTGTTGAGTTTAATTATTAACTTTTACTTTCTCTTGGGATTGAGACACTGGGAAATTCTCCTGTCTCTTAGTTATGTTGATGCGATTACTATTAGTTTGTCAACTTTGCGTAGACACCTGCGGACTATGCGCTTGTTCAGGCGTAAAGCCCATTCGGACGGTACTCTTGTGCTTCACTTTTATCTCGCTATTTTAGAAAAACAGAACGTTTTTGTTTATTTGTTTGAAATTATCTCGTTAATTCAGAAAAACAGAAGGTTTTTATTTATTTTTTTTAAATTATCTCGCTAATTCAGAAAAACACGTTTTTATTTATTTTTGTAAAAGTGATCTCGTTAATTCAGAAAAACAGACCAATTTTATTTTTTTCAGGTGAATGCAATACGCTTCCGTAGGAAATAATAATTGCATTTATTAAAAAGAATAAGCAAAACTGTCCCGGACGCATTAGAGCACCTTTCCCATGAGCACTGGACCAAAATACCTGTAAACAGGTGTTGAAGACTTTTTGAACATTAGAGAAAACACCTGATTGCCTCAACATGTTGCTCAACAAAATTTCAGCTTTGGAGCCCCATTATGCTTTTTTTACTGGTTTTATTTTTCGTGTGTTTGTTTTTTATTTTTCTTTCGAACCAAAATTCAAATTCAATGTCATGATTTTCGTTGAATTTTTATTTATTATTACTTTTCTCAATTTCAACTTATCTCACTGACAGCTTATTCATATACAACTGTATATATATATATATATATATATATATATATATATATATATATATATATATATATATATATATATATATATATATATATACTGTATATATACTGTATGTCTATATATATATATATAAATATTCTCTGTTTTAAGTTGTTATCTGTTTGAACTGTTTTTGACTTCTCGCTCTCAGTTAAATCTCTTTTTTGGCCCATTTCACCTGAGGTAATGAGGCTGAGGCTGCCTTATAATTATCCACAGCTTGACAGAAAGTGTTAATCACTTTAAGCCACTCCTTCACACATTACACAAATATATAGCTCCTGAAAATTGTTAAATTGGATATGAAGCTGAAAATATGCATAGAAATAATAAGGTCACAATACTTACTTGCCTAATAATTTTACACCCGGTGCATATGATGGCAGCCCATTTGCCATAGATTAAATGCCACAGTTCCAAGCTTTGGATAAGACAATGATAGTCGCCTTCTGAAAAAAACTAAAATTTATTTCACTGGTTTTTAATAGAGAACTTTACTGGATCTCTTGAGTCATTAATAGAAGATGTACCTGAGGCAATATACCTCAAAGTAATATGTTGTCCTCCAACATTTGAGGAATAGAGTCAAAATGATTAAAAAAATGATAAGCTCTGACTGATTCTTTGAATAATGCAGACCCATGAGAAAGTTTTTCGAAATTCTGACACTGAAAATGAAGGGTATTTTAATTTTTAAAAATCTCTTGTCACACCATTTTAAAAGAGCCATGGAAAGCTGCAAGAGCTAGTACCATAACAACTGAATAATAACTTCTTCTTTTTTTTAAAAAAAAAAAGTACAACCCTATTTCTAAAAAAGATTGAGTTCTGTGTATGGTAAATCATTAATAATACCTTAATTAATAATTAATAATAACTTGCAATTGTTTAAATCCTATATTTAAATTATTTACCCCACATGTCAAAGGAACTCACAAACTATTGAACTGCTGAAATCCTTTACCTGACTCTCAGAGGGGAAAAAAATCCTATAAAACTATAAAATTGATCTCATCAGCTCATACTTTCTCAGCCCTTATCCTATGTTTTCCTTTTTTTTTTTAACATATTGCTGCATCAGATTTAAAATGATCATATACAGTACTTGGAAAATATTTTTTTTGTTTCTGATGTGCTGCTTTTGTACTGTTTTCAATCAAATATGGAGTGCAGTATATTATTACACTCACTGTAATTACCTCTGACTTTCCTGTGGTTGATGTTGGAGAAAAGTTTACAAAATCCATGCATGTGTGTTGTCATTGCTCTTCTATATTCTAATCATATTAGCATCTATGGATTTATGATGATGTGTAACCAAGTGACCGTTCAGGTCTATTTTCCTATGATCTTTTTAGAGACTTATGTCTAATTACTTCATTCTCAGCCTTTCCATTTTATAGATAGTTTCAAAGCATTTATCATGTTTTGCTGTTCATATGAGTTTGCTTATGGGATACTGTGGCGTTGTGATGGTGTGGATTCACTCTTACATTTTAGTTGTTAATAGGGATGTGTGATATAATCGGCCTACCAATATTGTTGTTACAAAATCTTGCGAGATTTCGTAATGGAACAACAAAGTCTTATGTGATCTTGTTCCATTAGCAGCGGTCCAGCACATAGAAAATTCCCTGTTATTCTGGAAGAACTTCATATCCCAGCATTCCTTTAGAGTCATGTGACTACAATGCAGACTGACTTGCTTTGAAGCTGCTTATAATATGTCTGGTTTTAAGTTGTTGGTTACTGTCAGAAATATTATAAGTAGCCACATGTTGGCTAATACCTGCTAGTATCTGATATCTGGCAGTCAGATGTCCAAAATGACCTTCTCTGGCTGAGTGGCTATTTTCAGCGCAGATAATAATTGTATTTCTCAAATAAGAGATACAACCTCACAATTGTCTGCATTTTTGGTATCCAGCGTTGGCACTTGGATCAAACTTATCATTTACCTGAATCTGCAGAATGTTGCTATTTACTCATTAATGGTCCTTTTTATATAATTCATAATTGCATTATGATAAAATCAAGTAACAGTTGAAAAATGGGATGAATGGGAAGAACTGAATGGGATGGGATGAAAAAAATCTTTTCATCCCATTGGTCAGTACTGGTAGTAAATTTCCCCACCAGTGAGAGCCTACTTGTTGTCTTCTAAGGGTCCAGGATCAAAAAATAAAGCAATGAGCTCACATAGGATTTGTGTGTTACATATAATTTCCCTAGAAACTCATTTATTTTTTCCTTTCATGCCAGGTTATCATTGCAGATTTGTGGGGTCACATTGCTTGTAACCTCAACAACTCATTCACTTCATTCTCTGCAAGATGAGCAGAGGTCGAACCAGAGGCTTTGTGTCTAATTTACGTTTCCTACACTCTGGGAGTCCATTGAAATTGGAGTTAGGATCTTGGCAGTTCTTTAGATGAGACTTATTAGTCAAACTGTATGGAACGTTTTATGTATGTATGGAACACCATCACAACCTGGAAAAAGTGCATTTTTAGAAAATTGAAAAGCATATCTAGCTAATATTGACTAAGTTTATTATCCAAAACAGACCCCACCCTTTGGTTTCCCACAATAAGACAGGTGCTTGAAAGGCTAAAACAATGCCTGTATAGTTAGTTTTTCTTTTTCCTTTGCAGATATAATTACAGGTATGTAACTTAATCTAAATGATACATGCTTTGCTGGTGGTACATCAGAGAAGGTTTCAACAGAGCCAAGCTAATACTATATAATGATCTGAATATTTTATTGGTGCACATAGCTCGCCAACTCTTTGCATGCCTAGTACATGGATAAGCACATTTACTTGGGGAAGGGATTTACAAATTATTATGAATATTCTTTAAACCAAATGAATCTCTGGAAGATGCTAGAAGACAAACAAAGATGCAAAGAACAACAGAGAAGAATCACAATGGATTGTGCGCATAGAAAATATTCTGATGTAAAAATGTTCAAATTCACCATCAACTGACTCTGGACATGGTTTCATATTTACATTTTTTTTTTTTTTTAAATGGTTGTGGTTGGTGATGTTGCAAGTCAACCAGATGAGCTAAAAAGGAGGATTATTGCCTCAACTCATAGGTTTAATCATTGTTAAACTTCCTTTGTTTAATAAATGAATTCCCTTCTTAAGCATTCTGGGGAGAGACAATACTTACAGGTTGAATGGAACATTTTTATTAAAAGCTATATTTAAGAAAAAAGCAAACAAACACAGGTTGTTTGGGGGGGGGGGGGGGGGGGGGTACAGAATGAAAGTACATTTCTTAGAAAAATTATATTTAGCCTAAAAATAATTCTAAAAGAAATTTTAACGGGTTCGATAATGGCATTATATTTACGTCTATAAGCGAATACACGCCGCTATCGCGGGTTGCCAAATACGATCTCTGTGTGGCAACAATATTTTGGGCACAGTTAGGCTGCTACAGGGGGAAACAGTGGGGACGGCGAGTGAAGCAGCTGCTTCAGAGCCCTGGAGGTGTTGTTATCTGTTTCTGAGGAGGAGTGACCTGAGAAGAGCAAAACCTGGAGTAAATTTAGGTGAAGACTTCACTAAATGGACCCAGATAAACATTTTCCACGGCATCAAAACACGGAAATGGCGACTTTCCTCCTGGATCCGTAAGCTAACTTGTTTGCTAATGTGGCTAACGTTAGCTGTCAATTATAAACTCCTCTGCGTTATTTGTTGGACATGCTGCAGACTGTTGGTCACTTGCTTATCGGCTTCAAGCCTGGCACCCAAACGGCTGGAGTTTTTTTTCTGCTGTTGCAACAACCTAGACACACGTGATGTCGCTGTTCTGTCCGTATTTCATATTCAACCTTTAAGTGAGATGGCCTAGTTAAACCTCACCTTTGCTTGACTTAACTCTGCTTAGCTTTTGCTCTGTTTGTTTATGTTGCTCTTGTACAACAATCCAAGGTTTTGAGAAGTAATTTACTGACCTTTAAGGGCTGTTCTCAAGTCTTATAATATGCAAGTTCATTTGAGTACAACTGATGGCTAACATCATGGGCTATCACTATAACACCACAACATCACACAGTACTCTTGCAAAATGTCAGGCAATTCAGTCCGCCATGCACATCAAAGGGTTCAGGATGATTTATTGAAAAAAAAAAAAAAAGTACGCTGTGAAAATGGCTATGCATTTGAAGGCACTTAACAGAATAATCCAAGCAGGATGGGGAGAGCCTTTCTAGTGCACTAACCACTCAAAGGAGAACAACAGAATGATGGGAAAGGGTAGGTTAGTCATATTATCAGAACCACTGAATTACCTCTTTTTAATGTGATCGGTGATGTAAGAGTTGGCTGATAGTGATCAGCGTTTGGCAAGCAGGGACCTGGTTCCCACCTGGAGGTGTGACACTGACATAAAAACAGAAGACCATGTTTAATAAGGTGCAGCAATATCCTTTGTATAGTATTTTGATTTTATTTTGGACGTTTTTTTTTTTGTTTTGTTTTTTCCCTAGATCTTGCCCTCCTTCCTTTTTTTCTTGTAGCATACCATCTGTAGAAACCAAGAAAAATCAAGAAAAGCAATGAATGAGAGAAATAAAACAAATTGTTTAAAAGTACAAATAACCACCTCCACAAAATCCCGGTAAGATGTTGCATCATCAGATTTTAGGTATAAGGTAAATAAATATATTGTTTTTATAGAGCGTGAACATGTATGTTTGAACTGATGGCTATGATTGCACATTCCTCATCCTCATCGGCAGGTTTCGACCCACCGTCTTCCCAAAGCTTGCAGTCCAGAATTACACTGCACATTTCTGTATGTTTAGGAAAAACTACTTTGTGGTCAAGCTAAATGTCATATATATTGTTTTTGTAAAGGATTATTCTTCTTTTTATGCCCTCAAATGTCAAGTGTCAACTTACACCTGATGCTCATGTCTACGTTTATATTGAAACACTTTATACAATTTATTGGATTTATTGGAACAAAGCAGCTAAGTGATATTTTATTTAAGGCACAGATATTATACAAATAATATATGGAAGTTAGACATGCTCTCAAAATTTTTTATGAAATAATTGAAATAAAAAATACTTTGTTTATCCCAGAAGGGAAATTCAACATTGCAAAAAGATTGCAAAAAAAAAAAAAAAAAAAATTTATTATGTGGCTATATATATATATATATATATATATATATATATATATATATATATATATATATATATATATATACACGCAGCACTTGTGTCTTGAACATACCCATTTAAAAAATCTGAATAACATTAAAACCAAAATAACACCCCCATGTATTATTCAGCTGACCTCAGTGCAGTACCTTGAGAGTACAGGAAACCTCTCAACACTTTTAGGCATATAAATCATTTCAACAGAATGCTGTATATCATATTCAGGAAGTCTCAGTGCCCTAGTTAAGCTAACTTACACATCACTGATGCAGCTAGCCTGCTTTTTCTTTTTTGTTTAACTAAATGTGACAGTCCTCAGAAGGTTATGTTTAAATTTAAACAACTGTTTAGTATTATGGCAGCTCTAATACCAAAGCCAGAGTAAACTCTATGCATTAACTTGTATGAATGGTTATGCTGAGTCAAAATGCCCCCAGTGTAAGACAATGAAGCAAGCTTATTCTCAATGTTGATGAACTCCCCTGACAATACAAAGCAGGCCGGCTGCTCTATTAGCTTAAGGACCATCTGCATGACATGAAAATGACTGTGCTGCCCATTATTATGATTGTTTGTGGTCAAAGACAGTGCACCTGCTCTCCCACACATTTAGCATATGATGGTTTTTTTTTCTTTTTTTTTTCCATTAGGGATTGAACCTCTATTTTAAAATCTGCCTTGCTTGTGATGTGATGTGCTTCTAAAACTAAATAACAATGGCAGCTCTTTCCTTAGACCATCTGTGTCCTATCTCCAACTATATTGTATGAGGTTAAAATGGCCTTTATTATGACTGTGGGCAAATTATTATATTATTGATTTGCCCTGTGTATCCATTGATTTATGTCAAACTGTAATAACACTAGATCTACAGTAGTGCATGTGTTTCATCTGTTATATTATTACATATTCCCTGGGTTGTAGGCTTTCATGAAATATGAATATATAATAAAAAAGCTTTCCGAAGGCCAATCGGAATGTCCTTTTTTTTCTTCTTCTTTTTTTTGCAGGCCTGCATCAGTTAGTGTCACTCTTGTGTTGCCAACTCCCTTAATTTTGTTGCAAAACTTAAATTAGCTTAAATCTATATTATTATCATACTTACTGTTATAATTAACATTTTAGTGCTTGACAATAGCAACTCTCTGGAAAGAAAGATGGAGGGGGGGGGGGGGGGGGGGCACGTTAAGCGCACACACATTAAAAGCAGCCATCCTGAAAAACACCTGGTGGCTTTCATTGTAACAAAGTCACAATAAGGACAGTATATTTACCAGCCAGTTTAGCACTGACAGCAGTTGTTCATCAAGAAAGCATCTAGAAAACAAATTAACTGACACTTTTGGCTTTTCTTTTTTTCCCCCCACCACATCATTTTTAATTTTTGCAGTGTAATGAAACAAGAAGAGGCAGTAAGTCGTTCGATGAAGAGCAGCTGATGGTGGAGTGCATCATTTGTAACTCCTCATCCCACTGATGTGTGAAACATAGTCGTGCAGTGTGGAATCAGATTGTGATAGTGCATGATGTTAAGAGGCAGCTTATTGTCTGGTGTCTTTATTAAAACAATGGGAGTGGGTTTGGCGGCTCTGTTAACACCGCCGCCATTTGCTCTTCCGTTGTATTTCTGACAGCACAGCTGTTTGAGGAGTTGTTACAGTAGCTGCCTCCAGACGTTTGAGACCTGCAGTTTCAAATCAGATGTGCTGCTGATAAACATGTTTTGAGACTAAATCTGAGGGATCATAACATAAAGGTTATTGTGGGGTTGTAGCTACTTATTAGTATCATATTTATTTTTATTATTATTATTTAAGTGACAATATATTTAAGTGCTTTGTTAAAGTCATGATTGCAAGTGTGATTAATACAATAATCAGATATTTTATCCACTTTTTATCTAAGTCTGAGATTAGACATTTACATTGGTCCCCTGAATAAAACTTGCCCATTAATGTGGTTTGTCCAAATAATCTGAATAAAAGTTCAATATCACATATTTTTACACGCTCACAGAGACTGCACTACAAACTTAGTTTTAGAGGGAAAAGGAGTGTACAAGCAGTGTTTAACTATAAGGTTCCAGTGTTTAAAGGTGCATTGCGCAAGTTTAAATGTTAAATACTATTCTTTTCTTTCCTCCACATGTTCTTACAATTACCTGATGTGTAGAATGAGCTGAAGTCTCTTCACTGTGGTGGTCTCTTAATACCGTTTCTGAATGCTCAATTCGAGAGTTTCGGGTACGAAGAGTTAAAGGGGGCGCTTGTGGGGGAGACGAGGTGCGCGTTCTCGTTCGTCTGGCTGCACCGGCGTTGTGTTCCGTCACCGCAGGTCCACGCCTGTAGAGACAACACTAACTGCAGCAAAAAGATGGAGAGCAGGTGCCTCTCAAACCCCATCTCAGACTCCAGTAAGAAAAAGAAGAAACGTTTTGTCTTGTGAGACACTGGCACCGGAGTAAGACGGAGTAGACAACCGAGCAGCTTTTTTTCTTTCTTTTTTTTCTTTTATTGGAGGGAGCTCCAATCCAGTCTGGGAATAAAACAGGACCCACAGTTGGCTTTTTTCTCATTAACAAGGTAAATGTGATGTATGACAGAAATAAGGATGCATAATATTGCAATGCTAAGTTTTTAGCATGTAAGATACACTCTATTCACATGTTAAATTTAGTTGATGCGGTAATTTTATAATGTAATTGTGGTCTCAGTCTGTGAATTTAGACATTTGAACCACAAGCCAGCGTTAGCCTGTTGTTACCGTTAGCATACAGTCTGTCAGTTTACTCAACGATCAAACCGTATACAACTTGCAGATTTATAACTATTACTTCAGTAAACATCGTGACTTCTTGGCTCAGGCTGAATATAATGTGGGTTAAATTAGAGACCAATGCAGTTGAAGCAGCTCATGCGTGTGCAACCGATCAACCGATACAGAGTTTTTTGGGCCGTTACCAATATTATCTCATCAGCCTCAGCCAATGCAGCCTGTCAATATTTGGGGCAGATATTTGGAGCCAATACTGCATTTGGCCCCAAAGATAAAATTATGAAAGACACAACGAAAACATATTTTAAAACTCTGTTAAGAAAAAAAAGGAAACAAAGAACTTCAAATAAAGATGTAAAAGAAAAATAGTGCCGTTGTAAATAAAAATGAAATAGAAGCATTAAACTTGTCATGAATATATAAAAAAAGTAACGGCTAACACACCCAACGTATCAGGCAATGCCGATACTAGCAAAAACGCAAATATCGGTCTAAAATGTCGGCCGACCGATGCATCGGTCTATCCTCAGTAACAAAGTCATTTTCTGTTTTGTGAATAAACAATGTTAGATAAAAACAAAACAAAAGTTAATGCAAAAACAGATATAAAGCTTCTCCAATTTTTTTTCAGAGAAAAATGATAGTGTGTTACTGAGAGCAGCCCACTATGCTGGCCATCCCAGCCTTTCAGTACAAATGTAAATTATTAATTTGTTTGGATACTCAGAACACAGCTGGACTACAGTGCATTACCACAGTAGTTAGGGAGCTGGGTTTTACTAGCAGTGAAGGACACAAGCTGGGCAAACAAAATGGAAACCAAATGGATGCTATGTACTCTCAGAAAGATAGTTATGAAATCACCAAAACAGAAATATAGCAGATGAGTGTAACTGTATTTAAGCATTTGCAGTTAATTGGCTACGCTTATATTTGTTCAAATTAAATATTGAACTAAACAGTTATTCACATTTCCTTTAACATGTGGCCTAACTGTTCTGTAAAGGCCTTTGCTCTCCCTGATCAAATACTTGAATAATTGAAACCTTAGTTGTCATGCTGCAATTAAATTTTACATGTTTTTTACTTCAAGTTTAGAGCTCTTACTTTTTCTGACATAGACAGAAACATTTGTCTTCATGCAAAATCCAAATGGGGAACCGATCCTGAATAGATATAATAATAATGTTCTCATTTTATTCATCTTCTCAAAGTAACATCATATTTAGAGCTAATAACCAAACTTGCATTCAGTACTCACAGGTGTTGTAATGAAAATATTCAGACTCTGGACTTCTTTCTTTTGTTAATCTTTCTATTTTTCAGAGCAACATAACAATCATCATCTCAGCTACAGAGCACTCATCTTGATGCACAGACCGAGAGGCTTTTTGGATAACACTTGAGTTTGATTATGGTACTGATTATGGGAACTAAGGCCATTGTTTCAATAGTCGTAACATTGGCTAAGGTGTTTGTTCCCTGGTGTCAAGAGGCTTGTTTGAGTTTAAGCAATGCCTGCTGATTTCAAATGACTGTTTCAGAGTCATTTTAATGAAATCCAATCAGGGTCATTAGAAAGTATTGAAATGCTGTTGTATCATTTCAAGCACAAAACAATTAGAAATTGACCAAAGGAAACACAGGGAAACACAGTGGTGGATGCAGTGTCTTGCATTTAACACTGATTTGTGTTAAATGTCAAAGGATATGAAATATTAGTTAGACGACAGACAGTTGTTTTAATGAAGTTTTTAACAGGAACTTGCACTGAGATTCAATGTATTGTACAGCTACCAAAACCAAAAGTTTTTTTTTTTTTATTTGTTAATCAGTTGTTGATCATTATTTATAAAAGTTGAAACAGTTTAAAGCTACTCTCTTGATAGAGCTGAAGGACAAAATTAAAATCCCTGCTCATTTTTGGCTTGGTTGTGCTGGATGTGGAAGGTTGTGGAAGTAAGGTTAGAGTGAGATGGTACTCCATTCAGGGCGCCAAACTAACTTTTTAAAAACTTTTTAAAAACTTTTTGCACCGTGGCTCCCTAACTTAAATTTTCTGGAGAACAAGCAGAAAATCAACTAAATCAACCTGCAAAGCACATATTTCCTCTCATTTTCACCGTATTTAAGATATAATGTATACTTGAACATTAAATGCAGAAAATGTATTTATTGTTCAAGTATAACTCAGAAATACATGCAGAAAATGTGTACACTCAAATGATCGTGTTTTAGTTTTATTAGCAAATTTCATGTTCCACATCTGTTGGGGGCAGTTGTGCAACAGATCAATGAACTCACAGTTTGAATCGGTTTTTGAGTCATGGCTCAGATCAATTTCCTGATCAGCAAAAAGAGGAAAAGGATTAGAGAAATTCATTTATTTATTTGTTTATTTATTCCTATTAAAACATTTAACTCCAGCCTTGTTCCACTCGATTGTGAAAAAAGAAATTGATTTAAAAAAAAAAAAAAAAAAGATAAAAGGACCATGAGCAGATGAAAAAATTGTAAGGTCATGCATGGTGTTGCCAATTCTGTCCAGTGGTCCATGATAAAAAACAAACAAACAAACAAACAAAAAAACGAAACACTGAGACCACTGACCGATTGACTTCTAACTTGGTGTCACTGATGACGTAGTGATTGCATATCTGCAGGGTGCTTTTATTTTGAAATTTACTGGCGGCTATACAGCTATACACTGCTCCTGCGTCTGATTTTCTATCTTTTGCTAAGAGCTTGACACTCTCTATAAGCGTGCTTCTAGAAACTACAGTAGAGACGCTGCGCCAAGATGCTTCTGACTTGTGGCATATGGCTGCCTGGAGTGAATGAAACCATTGACTAAAACAGCTGTGTTAAGCTCCGGAGGCAGTACTGCACACAAAATCAGTGTGTGCATTCACTGACCAGTAATTCTGTCGGAAACAAAATATTAAAAAAGAAAAAAAAAAAAAAAACTGTAAATTTATTGGTCAAGTAGATGAAAAATTTATTCGCACTGTCTCACATTTTAGCCGCAAAATACGACCATTTGGTTACAGTCTGAAGCCCTGCCATTTTCTTACACACCTTGTGTTTCTCTTATAGTGTATGCTGTTTAGGAAACTTATAAAATCCAAAGTGTGGCCAGATACTGTATCAGCTTTTTTTCTTTTTTAGGGAACACTGTTCAGCACAACAGGAGTGTTGTCATCTTATTACAAAGCCGTGTCTTGCCCCACACTTAGGGCTGGAACATACTGTTAGCGACACATCCGCATCATGGCCGCCACATGTTCCGAGCATTCTTTTGATGTGAGGACGCTTGCATTGACACTACGTAGGCAACATGTTGTGTGCGCAAGCTGCAATATTGACTTGAATGCGAGAAATACTCATGAAAAAGAGCATGGATATGAGATCAGATCTAAACATAATGGTGGATAGTTTTGAAGGGTGCAGCTCAGACTTTGTCCTCAACTTTGTCTTTATAATGTTTCGTCCCGGTTGCACAGTTACAAACAGTCATGCCTAAATAGTTGGGAACAGTTTGGTAAACTGTTGTTTGTGAAAAAGTCCCTGATTGGACTTTTTGGTATTTCAGAGTCAAGGTGCTATGTAGTCCTATTGCGCTGCCCTCAGGTATCGAGCATTTTGGCCGCCCCATGCTCCTGATGTGCTGCAGCAACTGCACGGTTGTGCCAAACGTTGATGCGAATGCTTACGTACACAGCGAGTATATTCCAGCCATGACACCCATCACTATTGTTAGCACAATGTTGAAACTGCTTTTGTAATTACTATTTTTTTCTTTGCCGTATAACAACAAATTAGTTTTTTTTGCTGCCTTTTGTCAATTGAAGATAACAAATAGAGCAGTAATGATCATAGGATATACTGTACTATAACCTTGTTTATACCATGGTCTGGGTAAATACTTAATTCTGATTGGCTACAGGGTGTCTGTTAAAAAGCGTTATTCCATAGTTAGTAGGGCTTGACATTAACACCCACCGACTCACCAAATACGGGTAAATTTCAGCAGTGGGTGGTAACACGGCAAATTCGATGAGCCACTTTGGCAGGTTGAATTCTAAATACATTTTATTTGTAGTTTTCTCAAATGGCTTTCCTTCTACACATCCGATCTTCACCATCCCGCCTGCTGAGCTTAGTTCATGTTAAAAATAAGAAAGCATGAGTGTTTGGTTCAGAGTCCGCAGCAATCTATTTCTACCAAATATGGCAAATCCAGATTCCCCCTACAGCAGCAGGTCTAACACTGCTTGTGGGCAGTGGATGATGAAGATTCAACGTTTAGGACTTGAGCACTATGAGAGACAATAACTGAGTAGGATGAAGTGATTTTCCCCCTGGTTTTCTATACCAGGAGACGTGGTCTACCTGTGTGACGAGGCTCAGTCATGCCCAAAATGACTGCTGCAGGCCGGCGGAGATCTGCTCGAGCTCTGGCGTTCTCATCAAGCTGCAAACATCTACAGTATCATGCAAGTTTGGGATGTAAACATCCTGAACGTGCATGATAGAATGTTTTATAAAAACATTTTGAAAGATACAACTATGTCTTCACAAAGCAGCAGCATCCACTATTGAATGAGGAGGGAATGTTTAACGTACTGATCAGAAATCAGTCCAACTGAACATTTCTTGCACCTCCCTTTCAAGGATGAACAAAAAAAAATTGCTGGCCAAAGAAAAGCTAAAAGGCCCATTGTACAAGTGGTGTTTGATTTGGCTATTCTATGACACTGTGGAAACATAGCAGTACAACATCATAAACTATAAGGAGTAATAGGCTTTGAAAGGCATCTTCCATGCTACGTTTTGCTTTTTTTAAACAATCCAACACATAATGAAAACTTGCTAACAAACAGAGTTATTAATACTGTGGTTGGATTTCACCCTTTTAATTACTTTTTCACACTCAATTGCCAGTTTACTGCTGTAACAAACTCTGGTTACATAGATGGAAATGGAGTAAATGAATTTCTCTGTGGCATTTTGCTGTTTTGGATGCGGCATCCAGTCATCAGTCATCCCCACCTCCCATCTGTCAGTATCCATGCAGCACAACAGATTTGTCTGCAAGTTTCCATAGTCTGAATTATATCTATCATTAAGTGATGGATATAAATCTTGTATCGGTTCTTAAACACATCCCTACCTGCCCAAAGCAGTGGAATATCCAGATGGCAGCTGTCTATCCTTCATCCACTGACCCCACATTTCTGTAACTATGGAAATTATTGCACAAATGTACTGTACATCAGCCATATGGAATCTTTGTAGCCTAGTTCTTTTAATTCAAATTATCGCATGCAAAGTAGAAGCAGGTGTGGCTGTCATGTGTCTCTCAGCCATGCATGATTGCCTATCAAGAGTATTGCACTCGGGACATTTTAGATGCCATTTTTGGAACAAATTTCCCCAAACTTACTTGAGTTTATATGGCATGGACAGTTCATGGGCATGCTTGTTACTATAACAACAAAGATTGCAATAATGGTTTGACTTAAAATTACGATGATTTCCCTCAGTAGGGATTGGTTTGATTAAACTCACTTTAAACAAGAACTGGTTGTAAGTAATAAATGCAAAAGCATATATTATTAAAGGGACTAGAGGCAAGACTAAGGTCGGTGCCAAAACCCAGTTAGGGCGGCCTAAATGGCTCCTGTGTGAAAACGACCTAAGAAATGAGACTCGTGAGTGACGCGACTGGCTCTGCGGGTAACTGCAGCCACCAGCCATGTGGCACAGGAGCGTGCACAAACTGAGGCGATAATGTTGTTTACTATGCTGAAAAGGTCTTTTTCATCGTAGTGGCACTTTTTAGTGGTCTTTCACAAACTATTTCTTGCAGTGTTTAAATTCACCACAACCGTTTCCTTCCTGTATCAAAACTGTCATCAATTGACGTCGCATCTGCAGCACGGGAAATTCGGCCACTGAATCGCAGCGCATCTGCAGCACACAGCCTGTTAAAGGTGACGGAGAGAGATGTGGCAGGGCTCGTTCTTTTTGTTTTTTAATACTTCATCACCCATTAGCATTAAAAAACTGGACATGCATGTTTATTCTTTCACAATTCCTGCCTCTAGTCCCTTTAACGTTTTAAAAAACATTCAAACTAAACTTTTTTTAAAAAAATCTTAAAGTATTTGATCTGTCATTGACTAAAACCTTCTTAATTTATCATCCTTGTACAAGAAATATCAGATGTTATTAAGTCACCCTGCTTTGCTAAAACTTTACCACGTGAGAAAGTAAAAACTGAGTGAATAAGAACTGAAACGTTTTAACAGTTTATTATTATATTCTGCTTACAAAGACAGATTGGTGTTAATATGTAATGAATGATCATTATCTTAATAAACATAAAGGTCTGTTAAGAAAGACATACAGTGTAAATGTGCCCATTGTTGTGTAAGGCTGTCAGTTTCTCATCAACACTGAGTCATTGACTGAAAATAGCTTGATTGAGATACACCCTGCTGACTGGAAATGTGATGTGCAAGACAGTTATTTTTATCATTTGCACCCAACATCTGATATACAGTAGCGTTATATTTAAAGCCCCCGCAGTGTTTAGATTTTTAAAACTCAACAAAGTGAACTTTGCAAAAAAAGCAAATAAATTCAATTGGTTGTTGCATTATACTTTGTTGCAAATTTTGATTAATGACCTTTACAAAGAAGTATGAACCATGCTTCTGTGGATGAAGCAACACAGCTGAGTGTGTGGGTAGTTCCACCAAGAAAATGTGCCAAGATCCCCCACCATTTTTCCTGCTTGTTTTCACTCTTATTTTGAGTTGTTGCGTGGACTGACTCTCCCACAGTAATAAGAAGAAAAGCAACACTTTATTCATTTTACACTGTCAGGGACCACAGTAACGTGGAATATCCAAACAGAGCCCCAACATTTTGGCACCTCTTCCTTATGTTAGTCACCAGCATCGTAACATTTTGCTTTTGAATGTCATCCTGTTCCTCAACCAGGAGTTGTTGAAGGTCAACCATCGTGGTTATGTTGGTCACTCTAATGTGTAGTGTGCCCACGCCGATCTGACAAGGGTTCAGAGTTGAGATCTGAGCAAACTAGAGGCTATCCCATCCTCTCCACTCCCAAATTCTGGAGGTTGATGATCCTGGCTCTCTGGGGGAGAGCGTTGCCATCCTGGAGGATGGAGTTTGGTCCCAGATTCTGGAAATATTCGATCATCACTGACTCCAGGATCTGATTCTGATTTATGTGTCTATCAATTAGATTCAAATCAGGTTACGGTTATACATCTGTGACTGATGCAGACATGTAAACACTTGAAGCTCAAAACAAGATTGATTTCCAGGAGGAAAATAATGTCAGGGCCAAATTTTTTGGGGCATAAACCACATGTTAAGCTGAGTTGCTCATTCCACAGAAGCACAATCCTAAAAACTATCACCTTATTGTAAAGGTGACTAATCAGGCTTTGCTTGCAGGCTTTTTTTTTTTTTGCCAGTCCTCCAACTGGATCTAAAGAATAAAACTCATTTCATAAAACAGAGTTTCATCAAGTTTACTTACTATAAGATAAAAACATACTTTTCTGATACAGAAAGATTAATGTTTTTCTGGAGGCACATTTTAATTTACAGCATGATTTCTAAAATGACTGCAATCGCCTTGATAATGTCAAGATTGAACTAATTTTAATAAAGCAAAAGATACACTACAGCATGGTAACTAAAAATATGAGCAATAGAGAATTGCATGACATCTTCAAATGTAGCAGCACATGTGAAGTCAAACGACATTGCTTTCATCCTTTCATTCATCCTATATGTTGGCATGGCTGTTAGCCAGTACATCCACAGAGGGCAGTGCAGAGTTCAGAGTTCACCTCCGAGCGCTGATATCACTTTCAGGCAATACATGATGACAGCGAAGATCATGATAATGTTCACTCAGAGAGAGAAATAACTAGAAAAGCACTCAGAGAGAGTGCAGACCTCCGCCAAGCAGCTCGACTCCCTTATTTTTAGAGTTCATAGTGTCCAGAATTTTCTCTGGATCCGGATCAACTTTCAAAACATTATAGAACTCATTGAGATCCTTTCTTGTAATTTTTTTTTTTTTTTTTTTTTTTTTTACCAAACACTAGGGCCATTTGTATGGAGTTATATGGAAAAATTCCCCAAATTTGGCCATTTTCAATGAGAGTCAGGCATCCTGAGTGACAACAGCATCTGCCGCGGACTGCTGCACTTCCAGAGACGACAAAAGCGACTAAAGCGTCCAAAGCGGCACCAGATACTAAGTTGAGCTACAGTTAACTTTATGCTAATCAGCTATGATGCAGTTCAGCGGCAACTGGTGGCAGCGAATCAGAGTAGAGGTGTCCTTCGATCAAGCGGGTCCAAAGAACAATGCATGTGACTTGGGTTCCGAGAAAACACTCGTTTTGTCATGGATGCAGAGAGGCTGACAACCTGTGTTCAGGCTCATCCTTTATTGTTCTTCTTTTTGTCTACGGGGACAAAGTTAAAAAAACAGAAAAAAAAACTGCTGGACGTCGAACCTTATAAGTCCCGCTGGAACCGTCTCTGTCCATCTGCAGCTCCAGCACAGCTGAGGAAACCTCCTGCACCCGGCGACGGTGTCTTCTTCAGGTGTACAGGCAGCAGCGCACATCACAGCGATGTCATCCACATCCATGACGAGTCCATATTTTTAAGGGCTGGAATATACTTGCTGCTGCCGACGCGTCCATGTACGCATCATGGCGCCCACGCGTTTCCAGCGTACCTACCGCACGTAGGTCGCTCTTGTTGACGCAAGGTAACGTGCCACGTGCGTGTGGTGCAATATTGACTTGAACGCTAGAGGTGCTCGTGTGACTTTCTCCGTGACTTTGGTTAAGTGGCAGCACATACCACCTCTGCTGGCGATGAGACCTCTTTTTCTTTCGCAGCAGCAAAAGTAACTTCTTCTTTAAAGAAATTGTCCACATTGTTCACTTTCCACATACACTTGGGTCGTTCACGTATGTGCCGGAAATACAATCTGACCGGCAGATTGACCTCAGTGTCCAAGTGCTGTGTACTCTTCCCAGCGGTGGCCTCCAGTATTGAGTGTTTTGGCCGCAACATGCTGCAGCAGGTATATTCACAGCCGACACAGGCCGCTAGCGTGAACGTTTGCGTCCACAGCAAGTGTATCCCAGGCCTAACGGTTAAAAGCTCGTATTCATTGTCATAGCAGACCATGTTAAAGCTATGGTCTATGATTTCAGAATCAGTTGAGAAATTTTGAAAAAAAGCAACCTGCCCACCCACACAGCCCGCCCCTCTCTGCTTGTTGTTCCCTCCTCCTCAGCTACAGCCAGCCTCATCACAACAGCTCCACAGTGTAATATTTATCCCACAGAAATGAACAACAACATCTGCTCACATATATGATATTTGCCTTTCTCAACCACCGGGAAGTTTATGGTGTGTTTTAGCTGGAGATTCTGCATCAGTAAGAGACCGCGACGCTCCAGCGACTTCACGAGTTACGGAACGCATTCAGGACATCACCGATGACAACAACACTAGCTTACAATACTGAAAATAAACAGCTGACGTTCCAACGCCGTTTGTCCACACAGAAACAACCACCAGCAGTGTTTCCAGTCATCAGCAGCATCATCGTAGATCATAAATTTATGTACAACTCACACATAATAGTAAAAAAACAAACTGCCTACAGTACCTGTTCAACAACCGTCTGCTTTATCAGAATCAGTTTCACTCCCAAATCCTCCCGGAGCTTCTTCCAGCCGGTGACCCGCTGTTTATACTCTGCTTTCACTTCGTCCGTGTCTGCTGCTGCGGATTTTCCCTCCTGTTTTCGTCCATTTTCGTCCGTCTGTTTTCTGTCCTGCTTTGGTCCAGTTTCGTCTTCTTCTGTGTTTCTTTCAGAGACTTTATCCACCTGTAGTTTCCTCCTTCTGCAAACCTACCGCGGCCTTCCTTCCCTCCTGCTGCACACATTCTATCTGCCTTTCTTTTCTCCCAACTTTGGCCGGTGAGCAGAGGTGCTTCCTGCTGCCGCTGCCTTTCTGTCCCATTCTCCTCTTGTTGTTAAGCTGCTACTCAGCTACTTACTTGTTGCAGAAAGTTTCAAACGCAAAATAAAATAAATATATGAATAAAATGTTTAAACGCGGAATTGGGCGGGGCCGTGGCGCAACGCGGAACACAGGCAGTCAGCTGTCGAGGAAGTGTTGGCTTGAGCAGGGGATTGAATGAGAGCAGAGAGAAGCAAGACGAACAGCTACGTTGACCAATGTAAGCCATGCGGCCGGATGGCTCGTATTGGTTAACGTTTTTGCGGCCTAGGAGCCACTAGAGTGGATGGATTTTTTTCATTTTTTCTACTCTTCACATTGTGTAGATTGAACAATAGGATCATTACCACCATCTAAATGAGGTTATCAATAATGATCAAACTTTCAAATCGTAGCTTTAATGATGCAATAATAACAATTATGAACGGGAATTAATTTAATTTACTGACTGCCTCATCTCTTTCTCCGTTCTTTCTAAAAGCTTTCTGGGTATTTTTCTTTAGGCCTATAGAACACACACACACATGCATGGATGTGCTCCTCACCTTGTCTCGCCTGCAGCACAGCTACATGTGGTGTCTGCTTGTCTTTGAGATCGTGTCATACAGGAGTTCGTTCCCACCCTGTGCAGCATTTTATGCATTTCTGTGACAAACATATGAACTAAAAATATATGTAATCACCATAATCACACATTCAACGTGTTGAAATGCACCGGCTGTTGCATAATTGTGCAGAGCTTGTGAATTTGTGAATTTGTTTGTGTGTAGCGAGTTTTATAAATTAGTGTTGGGCAATGTGGAAAAGAATGTGAAGTTGCTCTACATTAAATGAAGCCATTTCACCAAACTAGCAGATGAACTGAGGCTGGATTGATTCTACCGGCCAAACGGTGCGGGCTGGGTAATTGTGCACGGACATTTCTTCTAGAAACAAAGATCACAGCAACAGCTGCTGGTGCTGACTCCATCTTTTCTCTATTGCAAAGTTTGAAGCTGTATTCTGAGTTTATTGTCATGCTTTTTTGTTTCAGACATATTTTAGTGTATTTCAAAGTTGTAAAAGTTTGATTCTCCTGTGGTGGATAAATCATAACGTCACTAGTTGTTTTCTGCTCAATACTGCATGTCAACCCGAATTCCAGGGCTAGTTAAGGTGAATGCCTGGATGGACGTGAGTATGCTCTATAAACACAGAAATACAAAGCCATGAGGAACATTTGTTCGGCAAATAAACACACTGAAGGTATTAATTATTACTAATAAATCCCTTACAGTTAGGACTAAACATGCATCAGTGTTCAAGGCTAACAGTAACTGGCATGTCACTGATCAGCTAGCTTAATAGCATAAAAAGGCACATGGTGAATGGAGGAACACTTCAGAATAGGCAAATCAGCTAAATAACATTAAAGGCTAAATAAACATCCTGTTCAGGCAGAAATACAACTAGTTACTTGCAGTTCTTCGCAGACACACACAGTTAACCATATTCAACTGGCTAGAAGTCTGTCCAACAGTGTTCCCTCCTCATGTTCACTGCTGCTCGTAAGTTTCATTTCTGCATCCTGACATCATGTGCTCAGTAGCGCAGTTACACATTCTGCCACAAGGGGGCACTCACGCCTCATCAGCAGCCTTTCCAACATGGCTGATTTAACAATGATAAAGAATCCTTCAAAAAAATCCTGGATCCAGAAGGTGATCCGGATCATCACCAAAATTTAATGGGTTCGTCCTTGGGCTGAGACACACGGCTGGTGAAAATTTCACGTCAATCCATCCAGTACTTTTTCTGTAAAGTTTCTGACAGACAGACAGAAGGAGCGAAAGAGGGAAGGACAGACAAACAGACAAACCAATGCTACCAAAAACATTACCTCCTAAAAAAAAAAAAAAATGTAGATGGTGTAGATGGTGCTAGTCTGTGAAGCCATCAAATACCTATAGTGTGCAACACTGCCCCCCGTGGTTCCTGGTGGTACTGCTTTGTTTGCTCCTTCAGGCTACATGTTTGCAAGGGCCCCGGAAACAGGCCAAATTTTGCGCATAAATGACATAGAAAATGAAATTCTTTGTATTAGTCTTTTGCATAGTGTAAATGAGCCTTTTGAGCATTTGATGGTATTTGCACCCACACTGGGCAGACATCAGGGATGTATCACTGTTGTACAGTTATGAATAATTACATTTGGACATCGATTGTTAGCTGCAGACCAGTAACTACAAAACAACTAAAGAGTTTTTCAGGGCCCTCAACTTCCACTTTAGTTTATAGATTTGAAACAAACAGATAGTTTGAAAGACTGTGAAATCCAGTTCTTGTACTTTTTTTTCTTTAGTCATATGGTACACCAGACCAGCATCAAGATGTATCATTCTCATATTTTGATCTTGTATAACCTTTTAATGTTTGCATCAAGGAAAAGGCAATGGAAAATTGATTCTTTGCCATTTAGAGCTATGATATATAAAAACAAATTGTTTTGATGTTGCTTCTTATTAAAAGTATAAAACATAACAAGGAAAAAATACCCCACTTTTGGCATTAGGCTTACCTACAGAAACAGCTAGGGATAGATGGCTCAGTCAGGTTTACATCAAAGATTTAATGAGATGTAATCATTAAAAAGTCCTCACATAAAACAGTTAAACAGGACATTAAAGGTTGAATATGGAATACCGACAGAACAGCGACATCACGTGTGTCTAGGTTGTAGTTGCAACGGCAGAAAAACAACTCCAGCTGCTCGGATGCCAGGCTCGCTGCCGATACGCAAGTGACCAACAGTCTGCAGCATGTCCAACAAGTAAGTTTATAACTGGCAGCTAACATTAGCCATGTTAGCAAACAAGCTAGCTTACCGATCCAGGAGAAAAGTCGCCATTTCTGTGTTTTGACGCTGTAGAAAATGTTTATGTGGGTCCATTTAGTGAGGTCTTCAACTAAATTTACTCCAGGTTTTGCTCTTCTCAGGTCACTCCTCCTCAGAAACTGATAACAATATCTCCAGGGCTCTGAAGCAGCTGCTTCACTCGCCATGTCCACTGTTTCCCCCTGTAGCAGCCTAACTGTGTCCAAAATATTGTTGCCACACAGAGATCGTATTTGGCAACCTGCAATGGCGGCGTGTATTGGCTTATAGACGTAAATATAATGCCATTATCAAACCCATAAAAATTTCTTTTAGAATTATTTTTAGGCTAAATATAATTTTTCTAGGAAATGTTGTACTTTCATTCTGTACCCCCCCCCCCCCCCCCCCCCCCCCCCCCCCCCAAATGACCTGTGGAGGTATTCTTTTTTAAAAATATATATATATAGCTTTTAATAAAAATGTTCCATATTCAACCAATGGCCACATCTGTCAGAAAAAAATTTACTTAGGCAAGCTGCCTCAGAAAAGAAACAGGAGAAATACATTTTATTCAGTTTGATATTTTAGCACCTACTAGCAGCAGCTTCCAAGCTATCTTCACAACGTGTCAATATGGTGGGATTTAAGAAATGGGCTGGAAGGACAAGCTGAAACTTGACATCCAGCAACCCACTTAACCTCGTGTCACCTCTGTTTTCTGCACCTGGCTCTGTTTTGGCCATGACCGTTTCCCCTGCTCTGTTCCCAGCCTTTACTCTCCTCTCCTTGTGTTTTTAAGTCGACCTGTTCTTCTACTCTATTTCAACCTCACACTTTGCTCTTTACAAATGCCCTCATATGAGTGCCATTTTCCTTTTTGTGTGGATATAAACCTTTTCCAGCTGCAAAAAGTGCACAAGCAGAAATACAGTATTGCCAGAGCTATCCTGTAATGTGGCACCAAATGGCAGTAGTTGTAGTCTCTCAACTAACATTCAACTTTTATGGTTAGCAGCATATACCATACATTTGTAGTTAAGTCCTGCTGCTATTCAGGAGTTGCATGAGTATTGTGATATGATAAGGATGATCTAGTTTATCCCATGGCTTTAACTGTGTTTTACATCTCCATCTTTCTACCTAAACATTTTCCAAATAAAGTGAGAAGGATTTGGATGTCAGTCGAATGTGGCTATCACAGACGGTAATGAATCACTCAGATGTACACGCTGCCAGCAAAATGTTCACAACACTCCCACATTGAGAACATGAGACACATTGACAGCATGTTGCTCGGGACTCATCCGACATGCCCAGCGCTTTGGGAAATGCTACAGTATAGTGAGTAGTTGTTAGCATCAATGTATCTCCCACGAACAAGGTGATAATGGATGATGTAGAATTGGGGGGGCTTTCACTATCATGCCATCTGTCTTCAGTACGCTGTCATACTTGCTGAAATTCTGACTGCATTCAGACTTTGAGAATTTTTAAAATTTCCTTGCAGTATTTAAGTGTTCCTCTTGTTTGCTAGCTTATTTGATCAGTTCTTTCACACATAAATTGGCTTTTCTGTCAGGCAGTTTTGTTCTTAAATTAGCTCTAAACCTGAGTCAAATCAGCTCTCAGACTGCTTCCTCAAACTGTATACATTAAACACCTATACACATGCTAAGACAGATAGTAACCCATATCATTGCTTCATAAATTGTCACCAGAATGTGCAATCTGCTTGGTGTCATTATGACACATTATCCCTCGTCCAATTTCCAAATGCACAAGGAAACTGAGATTAATACCAAGTAACAGCCCCCTAGAGGCACCAATGTTCACCCGAAGATCATTTTTAAAAGTATTAGGCAGTCGCTGACAAGATATTTCTGTATTTGTGTGTGTTGGTGTGGAGAGGGGCAAGATAAAGGGGTTTCCATGTCATCCACAGGTGTTAAACAGAAGAAAACAGCACTGACCAGCAGAAACATATTGATTTTCTGGTACAGCGGTGACAGGGGGCTTTTTGTCTAACGTCTTCTGTTCTCTTCTGTTGCCTGCTGCTTTATGATCCTTGCTGCTGCTTTAATAACCTGTACTGATGCTTCATTAAGAAGCCTTTAATTAACTCTACTTGATTATTGGTTAACCTTGTTTATATCTTTAGTTGTTAATGCATGTTGCCAGTGCACTCTGCGATACATTGGATACAAATAGTGACATTTCATTTGTTTTGACCTGAGATTTAAAGCAATCTTGGTCTCCATGGTATATTCCGACTGTCTAAAAAGCAGTTGTTTTAAATGAGAAGTGCAGTCATTTCTTCTGTATATTGAAATCATAATAACTTTTAAGAAAAGTATCTTTGCAGACTTCCTTTTTAGATTTTCTAGCTTCTGTGTGTTGAGGATCGGGACACAGTGGCAAATGGACTCGCCACAGTAATCAATTGACCCCCCCCCCCCCCCCGGTCCCCGGGGGAAAAAAAAAAAAAAAAAAAAAAAAAAAAATAATTTTATGAAATAGTTTCCTGTTTCTCTGACTTCTCCTCCTCTCCCCCCCCCCCCTCCTTTTAATAAATAAACCCACGGCGAGAGCGCCTCTCCCGCCCCTCCTCCACCCCCCCCCCCCCCCCCTCCTCCCTCCCCCCACTTTTGTTCATTTGGAATATTTTTTTATTTCTTTATTCCCCTCTCCCCATCTTTCTTCCCTAATTAATTCCTCCTTCTTTTTTTTTCTCCCTTCATTTTTTTTGCCTCCCCCTTTTTTTTGTTGTTTGTTTTAAAAAAAAATATACCCCTCCCCCCCCCCCTCCATACCTTTCAGTTCTTACCCCTCCCTCCTTTCCATTTTTTTTAAAAAAAAAAATAAAAAAAAAACGAATACTTAATTTTTTAATTGCATTCAAGAAAAAATTTCCGTTTTTTTGGAAAACTTTCCCCCCTTTATTTTGCCCCTCCCCTTTGGGGGCGTGGTTTTTCCATAGGTCAATTAGCAGAGCTTTAGGTGACAAAAATAAATAAATAAATTGCAGAACGAAGCTCAAGGTCTTCATCAGCATTAACAATACAGCATTTCTCAGCAGTAAGAGGATGGTCATGAAAATTAATACTGTGACAAAAACTTGCAACCTAATGTATACATAGTATCTGCATCTTAACCTCTCTTAAAACGATTTGCCACTGAGAAATGTAGCAGAAAATAGGGACAGATTGTCCAGGGGAATGTATGAAAAGGATCCATAAAGCCTTTCTCACAAATAAGGTAGTCTTACACATCTAATGCTAGTTTGAAAATATGTTCTCACTCTATTGAATACAACAGAGCTGATATTCATTCTCAGTCTAGTTGAAATCACGCAGTACCTTACTAAGATACTGTACCATGTCAAGAAGGGGTCATGAAGATCAATAAAACTGTCCTCTAGGGGACAATGAATGAGCCTGTTTTAAATGTCATAGACATCAGGCCCATCTCCTTTATATTCCATGATGATATATAATTTGGATAATTTTTCTGTGTGATGGAGACAATGCCTGCATCATGATAAAAAAGGCTTAATAGCTAAAGCTAGCAGATCAGTTAAGGCACCCACTGTGCCATATTTAATCAGTCCCTCCAGAAAGTTGCGATGCTGCATGTTTAACTATCAAAACAAACAAAAAAGGGTGGAATAATTACAATGAAAAATATAGCAATCCCAAATTTCTCATATTACCAAGAAAACATGATTTGTTGCTTGAGGAATTTGTCTTTGGTTGAATTTCTGTTAATATTTGAAATTTCAACATTGCAACTTTCTGGAGGGACTGATATTTACTTGAATAGAGAGTGAAGCCTTTATTTACTTAACTTGGTAGCAGTCTTTTATTTGAACCAGGAGCAATTAGAAATTGATATTTGTAATTAAGGATAGACCGATACATCTGCCAGACATTTTTTTAGGTCGATATTTGTGAGGGTTTTTTTGTTTTGTTGTTGTTGTTTTTCTGGTGTCTGCTGATACTTTGGGTTTTTGGCTGATGTTTCTTTTTGATATTGTTACAAGTGCACTGTTTGTTTTTTATCCATTCATTCATTTAAAGTTTCTATTTAATATTTATTTACAAGTGCATTGTTTCTCTTTTATATTTTTTTGAAGTGCTTTGTTAAATTCAAAATTTATTTTCATTGTGTCCTTTGTTACATTTATTTTAGGGCCAAATGCAGTACTGGCCCCCAAATATCATCAGGCTGCATGAGGCTGATGAGAAAATATCGGTATCGGCCCTAAAAAACCTGTATCGGTCGATCAAGTTACTCCATTATTGTGATACAAATTTCCTGTAACTTTTAATTTGAAGCCAACTTACTTCAGCTGGCCACTACAGGCCTTTGATGGTGAAACACTTAAAGGCATTTAAGGGCTAGCTGTTATCTTTGATGCTTTGAGTGGCCTTCATTTCTCTGAAACACAGTGTGATACTGTTTGCATTGTGGTTTTTGTGTGATCTCATGACTTCCCTAATTAAAGTGGATGTTAAGTTGGCTGTTTTCCATGGAATCCTGAGAATATATTATTCTAATTAGATTTCCAACTTGATTTATTTAGAGCATGGGTATTTTTCTCTCCAATTATTTCCTATATAGATGCTGATTAAAATCAACCAAGCTGCAATTCAACATGTAATCTACTGTTTATATGTGAATTCATAAAAAAAAAAAAGAAGTGTAATGATGCCCTCACAGCATTCGTGTTTTACTCCAAAATTCCCCTGGGGTCAGGTCTGGAGGCAGTTTTTGGGGGGGGTAGGGAGTTGTGTTGCCATTGCTTATTTGTTCATCAAAAGAAACATATTTCAGACAAGGTTACGATAAAACTCTATGATACACATGCGCAATCAAGTGTTAGGTGCCATTTAAATGTAACACCAAATATTTGACCTTGACAAAGGTTTCCACAGTATACACACACACACACACACACACATATATGTATATATATTGTAAATGGACTGTACTTATATAGTGCATTTCCAGTCGTGCTGACCACTCAAAGTGCTTTACACTACATGTTACATTCACCCAGTCACACACACAATCATACCCCGATAGGCAGATTGGGAGGTAACTTGGGGTTCAGTGTCTTCAGTGTCACTTCGGCATGAAGTCTGGGGAAGCCTGGCGTTGACCACCTGACCCTCTGGTTGAAGGACGACTGCTCTTCCACCTGAGCTACAGTCGCCCCATATATATGTATTGTTTGGAGATCATGTGAGTTTAGTTTGGTTTTGCAACAGTGCTGCCTATTATGCACTGAAATTCTTCTAGATTGCATGAATCGTTTGATGCAAATCCTCTACTATTTTCAACTTTTTAAATGACCATGTTTTTACATGGGATTTGAGGGGAGCGTCATTTTCCAGTGTGTACCGTAATTTCAAAAGTCACGTGAATACAATCAACAGGGTTACTGCTAAAAACATTTTACCACTACTGAATGCAGCTGATACTATGAGAAACACCTAATGTAGGGATGTGAATTTTTTTTATTCTTTTATTTGCACAAGCTGCCGACTGTGCTGACTGAAACACAATGGATCCCCTGTTTCATTTTATGTATAAATGAATACAAAACACACAGCATTGATTACACAACACACAACATTCTTTTCAGTCTGAGCTTGTTCTTGTCACTTAGGGGATCTTTTATTTTTCAGGGGAGCCTAGCTCCACTTAGCTTCCCCTTAATTCAAACTCTGCTTAAATGCATATATCTTTTCTGATTTCAGTTTTAATCTGACCACAGTAATTCGTCCATCTTTTCAAACTTTATGCATTGAAAAGTCAGCAGTCTTCTGGGCTTCTGTCTTCACATCCTACAAGACACTTTGGGCAGGATTTTTCAAAGGTTTAAAAATGTGAGCTATCTCACTGCACATGCAAAAAGATGTACAAACTGATCTATTAACAGCATGCTAAAAGGATTTGGTCTTTAAAACGTGCTAAATAGAACCTCTTATCCATTTACTTTTTCTGCAATGAATATACAATATGGGGCATTTACACACAAAAGTGCATGTGATGGGAGGAGAAAACATAAATATATCAATTTAGCACTCGCAAGGCGATTTATCAACCGTGAGACGCATTACCTTGCTGGTTTTTTGCGTCTATTTTAGTACGTCTGAAAAGCAGGTGCAAACTTGCAGCTTTGTGCACAAAAAGCTGAAGCTTCTGAGGAGGACAGGGCATGCACAAATCTGATTTAAAATATTTTTCTTATGAGCAGTGCGTATTTAGTTCTCATTGTTATTTCAATAAAATCAATACAGCAAACCACTATTTAACACGGGTGTAAAATATTCTGGATAAATGAAAGTTTGCAGCCACTTTGGAGCCTAATGAGAACTAAAGCTGCATTAATTGTGTCTCTTTATTTCCCCTTTTTGCCAATGTCACGTTTTAACGTGGATTTTAGCACCTGGACAGGATCACAGGATCCCCTGGCTTCGCAAGCTCTGAAGCCGTTGGCATTGTGCCAAAGTGTGCACCTCCTGTGTAATAGAGACCATGTCAGAGCTGCAGACACTTTGATTTGTTCAGCAACTCCTGATCCATGTCCTCATAAACTGGACACTTCTGAGACGCTGCACGGATATATTTTGTATTATTTAAATATTTGTATTTATCATACTTATTTTAAATGATATTTTCATCTTCCTCCACTAATATATCCCTTTGAAGGTTGTATTTCCTTTTGCGCTGTCGTCTCTCGCAATTCGCCACAAGCAAACCCTCATTTATATAGGGGTGTTTCAAACACATTTGCGCAAACATTCTTGGTAAATCACTCGCAAAGCTTGGTTCAGCCCCTCCACAAAATTCCAGATTGCGTGGGCAAATTACTATACGCAAATTTGGATCTTGATAAACCCGGCCCTTTATGGCTTTATTGTTTTGTCCAATCAGCAGACCCTTTTAAAACTAAATTCACATTTATTGATGTTCATTTTTTTACCAACTGGAAACAGTGACCTAAAAATACATAGTGGCTGCACAGAATTATTTTAGTTAGCACTGCTTTCAAATAAGCTGAATCACACATGTTCTTAAGTGACAACAGCAAGCTTTGGTCCATCAGGATTCTGTTAAAAAGGGAACAAGATGTTTAGTTTTTGATGTGTTAAGATGTTTTACCCACACCCTGTTGCCATAAATTTTTCAATGAATTTGCGTGTTAATGATCACAAAGGGAAATATCGTACTTTTCTCACTTTAGCTTTTTCGTAAACTAAATTCAGTCTTATGCTGCACATTCACAGGGTGGAAGCTGTCGTCTCTCTCATCTTCTATTCCTGAATCACCCAGTGCCCCTTGGCAGGCTGTGCACAGAGGCACTGGGGAGAATCCTGGATAGCTTCAATGTTTAGTGTGAAAAGAAGCTAAAACCATTTGGCTAAACATTCATATGCTGCCTGACAAGTCTAATCTGCTCGTCTCTCACTTCAAAAACAGGATACCTCATTCATCTTTTGTAGTCCATCATAGGTGTGAGAGGGTGTTAAGCCCTCTAATCACCTGTTTTAATAAATGGAGGATACTCCTGTCCCCAAAAAGGAGAGGATCAGGTATACAGCTGCTTCTCTTTGCATGTATCTAGACTAAAGCACATGGAACTGTGTTGAAATCTAGTTCATTTATAATATATTTTTTAGAGAACAATTTGAAGTCTTTTTAAATTGAATATACATATAAAATGTATTAAATTGGAGTTACACAATGACCAATTTTGCATATAAAGTACTTATTCTCCTTTTTCCAATCCCTTATACCCAGCCTGAATTGACTTTTGGCTAATTCCTGTCTGTGAATCAGCATTAGTTAACTGCATTTAAGATGTTTTCATCACATTTTAAGAAAAAAAATATGATTTTTTTGCTGCCATGACAATAGGTCTGAAAAAGTAATGAATTATCAGCAGCTTAGCAAAGAGTTAACACTGGCTAGAAGTATGAAAAATAATAAAACAGCTAACTTCACATCCAAAGGTGACAAACTTCTAAAGACTTGCAATTTTTGTGTTGTTATCATTTGTTTCACAAATACTTTGATAAAAGATAACACATTGTCATGTATGTACCTTTGTTGCCTTCAGATGGAGTCAAAATAAACCATTTCCAGTCTTTATGCTAAGCTAACCAGCGCATGATTTCTACCGTACCTAGCAATAAAGTTCATTTTAAATTTGCTTAGCATTTGGTAACCCACTGTTTCTCAAATGGGGGTACATGTACCGGGGTACTTCAAGGCATTCCAGGGGGTACGTGAAATTTTTTGATATCCATGTATTTTTAATGAATGAATAAATATCCTTCAATAAAATTGATCTAATAAAGATTTCAATAAATGTAAGTCTATGTTCATAAACTGAATTTAAACTTAGTTTCACATTATTTCATTAAAAACCTGTCTTCCACATACTGACACGGTTTGACCTAACCTGATACGAGCCAAATTACATCAAATGTCACTCACTGTCACTTTGATGATGCAAACAATGGAGTCGTGGCTGAAGCAGCAGAAATCTGACTCAAAAGAAAGAGGGCGAAGGGCCAAAGAAGGCCAAATTACAAGTGTTTTGCACATTTAATTAACCACACACTAAACGGTCAAGTGCAGTATTTTTTTTAATCTATTTTTCCAACCAAATATACTTTGAGGTTGATAGGCTGAAAATATATTTTACAAGGGGTACTTTGTAGAAAAATTGTTGAGAACCGCTGTGCTTACCTTTATGTTGACCTTGTAACATTGCTACTAGTTTCACTGGCTTTTAGCAGTCAGTAACAGAAATAACCAGAGAACACATTTCAGTGTAAACATTATACTGTAGATAATGGATTACTGTAACTTTTTTTTTATCGCTTCAAAAGAATGTCATAACAGCTGCAATTTTAGGTGAAAACTTTGCACTTTTTTCCCATTTTGTTTGAATAGATAGATATTCAGTTAGTTTATACTAACTACTCTTACTATTTAATTTTAAGCTAACCTTAAGTATCCTGCTGGTAAGAAGCTTTACCTTGTCAAGAGTCTTGGCTGACAGGACTATCTTACAAACATAAAACAGACCAGCTCACATTAGCTTTGTGATTGGTGTGTCAGCTCATCCCATTTAACGTGAATAGATGCACATTCAGAGCAGTTTCAGCTCACGGATGGTTGACATGAACAGATGTTTAGGGATGTTAAGGTACTACCATTTGCAAGTCATATGTGAGAGGTTGAGAACGGGCCCATTTGTGCTTACCGTAGAGTCTCTACTGACATGAAACATTTGATGCCTCATTGGACTTTATGCATGTGTGTCTACACTGTTACTACTGCATGCAAGGAGGTGTGTGGGGGGTGGGGGTGGGGGTACAGAAAACAGTCTGACAGGCTACAAACATTTGACCCACCTATGCTATCTTAGTCAGAAAAAACATACATCTGTGAGTATCTCTGCATCCATGGTGCATACTAAAGGTACTCTGACCTTGGGCTTGTGCCATATGCTCATTCAAATATACCACCAGAGTAAAAACAGATGGCTCCCCTTAAATCAAAATGTTTAGATAAATGTAGCAAATTGTCGCTGTCAGGTGCAAACCTCCTATCTCCATTTTATATTATTAAAAAATCCTCTACTTCATGTAAGCTTTATTTGGTGAAAATATTCAAAAACTAAATAAACAAATGAATACAATCAAATATATGACTTTAATGAAAAAAAAAACTCAATCCAAAGTTTGAAGATGTTGTGTCCAAGTTTTACAAAACTACGTGTTCTTTGTCACCTCCTAAAAAATAAGAAGTGGGCATAAGAAGTTTGCACCTGACAGCAGCGAAATGAGGGAAATGTGCAGTTATATCTCACACAGGTTTCGCTCACTACTGGACTCTATGGGTACAACTCTCTTCCAATTGCCTACATGCGATGGCCCACTGAAATTTTCATTTATGTAGCCGGCCAGTAGGGCATGTCTACCCCTTTTCCCATCTCCGCGGGTATAACAGCAGGTGCACCGCCGGCTGCCCTCATTCTTTTTCTTTCAGCGTTGGCGAGTGCCCACTGACATACCATCTCAGAGGATGGAGTCGCAACTCCAAGAACTTCATCATATCTGCTTCAACTGTCTCGGGAGGAAGCACGCCATCACTGGACTGATCAGCGCACGGCCTGCCCAAGCTGCCGAGACATGCCCAGTATCCGCCACCAGCACCGAGCCAACTACTTCGCTGGTCGTGGAGCTCTTCTCACCATGTCTCCTGACGACAGTGAGGAGGAAGAGCGGGAATCTGAGGATGATGCCATGGAGGAGGAGGTCGCCGCTCCGGCACTCACCACCTCCACTCTGCCTGAGACAGCATTGGCTACCAGACGTGCTCAGCTTCTGCTGCAGGCTCACCACCTGAGCAGGACAAAGGGAAAACCTCTCTCTCCCCGATAGCTCAATGGTGCTATTCCCATGAATAGAGCGTATTTCGCCTATTCACTCGAGTTGAAAAATTGAACTCAAGTGTTTTTGACGCGTGGACAAACCAGCCCCGTCATTGAAAATGAATGAGACGTGATGTGAACGGACCGGCGCTCTGCAGCTCGCTGCTCTCTTCAATAGTAAAGAAGGGAAGAGCACTTTTCACGGATAAAATCACAAAGTCCTGCACACAAAAGCGGTGTAATAATACCATAAATTTAGGTCTGAAAACCCAGTCAGACAAAACCTCATTGACCAAAAGCTGCAGATCTCTGATCATCAGCTGATGAAATTCACGGAGCTCCAAGCCGAAGCTCCGAGCACCTCTGGAGAATCTGGTAGGTCCAAACATGCTGGTGTCTTCAGTTCTCCGACTTCCAAAGCAGGTACAACGCCACAGCTCTCTCAAAATAACCAGGTTCTGCCATGTTCACCTGACTGAAGTGACTGACAAGTGACAAACCACGCACGAATTAAGGGTTTTATTCGCGCGTATGATACGCTTCATTCCCGTGTTTTATTCGCTCCATTCACGCGGGAAAAAAAACGCCCGAATCAAGCGAGTAAACATCCAGCATTTGCGCGTTGAAATGTAGGCACGTACGCAATTGGACGCCTCTGGTGTGAACACGGTGTTAGACCTCAAGAGGAAAAAGTTTCAGCTGTTGACGGTCCCCCCATCAGTGCAGGGCAACCTGCAGTACTGGGGATCCCCACAACATTTGTTGACCGGGACACCACTAGGACAAGTGACCTCATACATATCGGTTGTCCACGGATCCCTCCCTGATGGGGTGGGGAGGCACCTGCCTGAGCAGAGCAATAGGGAGCATGTGGTCTCCAGGTGCTGCTAACTGGGATGAAGTTGGACTCATTACTCCATGACTGGGTCTTGGTACCTAATTGGTAGCTGGCGTGGTCAGTGTGCAGAGCCTCTCCCATGACAGGAAGTGCATATATCAGGCTTCGGCTACTGTACCCACAGAGTCCAGTAGAGGGCGAAGCCTGTGTGAGATACTGTATAACGAAGGTTACGATATTGTAACTCTAGTTATATCAACACAGGCAGAGCCCTCTACACAGGGCCCTGCCACTCTTTTGTCTTATGTGAAGCTTGGTGGATTGAGGGCAGCCGGTGGTGCACCTGCTTTTATACCAGCTAAGGCAGAAAAAGGGGTAGACACACCCTACTGGCTGACTATACGTACATTAACATTTCAGTGGGCCATCGCGTGTACTCGATGTGAGGAGAGTTGTACCCATAGAGTCCAGTAGAGGGCTCTGCCTGTGTTAATATAGCTAGGGTTACAGTCAGGGCTTGACATTGACACCCACCAAATACGCGTGAATTTCAGCAATGGCGGGTAACACGGCCACTCCAACTAGCCACTTTGGCGGGTTGAATTCTATTTACATTTTAATTGTAGTTTTCTCAAATGGCATCTGAAATAATAAACAAACTTAAATGTTAGACTAAAAGACTATAACTCCCATGAGCACTGCCTACGCAAAGTGTTTGCTCATTGGCCCATCCGTGGCCGACGTCACTAGAGGCGTTTCCTGTGGAGAGCGCAGTTGTGAAGCGGAGCGCTGCTCGCTGAGATTGGCTTTCCAAAGGGGACTCCTACCCAGCCAGCATTTCCATGTGGGGCCCAAATGGGTTAAATTTTTGCTGTATATACGGGACCCAAGGGGGTTTGTCCACGGTTTCCATGGTGGTCCCACCTGTGTTTTCCCATATTGCCTGTAGGCATGGGCTTGAACTGGGCAAATTTGCGGATCTCGTAGTTTATGTTACATGGGCCCCATATGTGGAAACCCACATGGGAAAACACAGTTGGGGCCACCATGGAAACCGTGTACAATCCCACTTGGGTCCCATATATACAGCCACAATTTAACCCATATGGGCCCCACATTCAATGTTGGCTGGGTAACTTTCCTTCTGCACGTCCGAATCTTCACAGTTCTACCTGCAGCGCAAGTTGTCTGAATGTGGCTCAGAGTCAGACCATGAAGCAGCAGTCTTTTCTGTTTTAAGTTTTCTCCCAAATGTGTCAAATCCAGATCCCTCATACAGCAGCTGTTTGAACGCTGTTTGTGGGCAGTGATGATGAAGATTTAAGGTGTCGGACTCGAGCACTATGGGAGACATCATAACTAACAAGGATTAAGTGATTTTCCGCTGGTTTTCTTCACTGGGAGATGTGGTCTACCTGTGTGACGAGGCTGAGCCATGCCCAAAATGATTGCTGCAGGCCGGCGGAGATCCGCCCAATTCCGGTGTGCTCATAGAGCCGCACACATCAATGCAAGTTTGGGATGTAACCATCCTGAACGTGCATGGTAGCATGTTTTATAAACCATTCCGAAAGATGTAGCAATGTATTCATAAAGCTGTAGCATCCACTATTACTGAGGATTGAACATATGATGGATCCAATGTGAGCGCTTTGAGTGTCCAGCAGTAAAAGCACAATATATATTGAATCAGTTATTATTATTATTATTATTTTTAACACAATCATGAATTTTCTGAATACACTATTTAGCCAAGTAAGCTTACTTTTCACCAAAGTTCTCCACTTATTCTAAAAACTATTATTTATTCATGTATTTTGTTGTTGTTGTTCTAATCAGCTGTTTATAAGCACACATTTAGAGCAAACTGCTGGATGGAAATAGAAATATCACTCCGGCCTGAAGACTGAATGGAAAAAAAAAATACCATCTGAACTATTGTTAGTGAATTGCACTATGGGTAAGGGTTAGGCCAAATATAAAAAAAATGAAACTAAAGATAAAGAAATCCAATAAAGAAAATCACCTTATCTGTACTGCATCATTTTGTTTGTCTTTTTTTTTTTCTTAATGCTACATTTCGTTCCTTTATTCTATCAAACAAAGTTATTACATATGGGCTATAAGCAAGACTTCTCTGTTTGGGGTAGTGATTGTGATTTCCTGATAGAAATGTCTCAGTAAGTGAACTTCAGGCTGTCTGGTATGTGTAATTTGTCAAGTTTACCAAACAGATGCGAATTTGGTATTGTTGTTTGGGATATTTTGTGTCTGCATCGCGTGCTCAAGACAGAAGATTGTGAAATAAAAACTGGCAGAGAAAGTCATGCAAGAAGCAAATCTAAAACAGAAGTTTCAAATGAGTCTAGCGGCTTTGCAGTCTTACTCTGAAACTTGTTTTTTCAGCATGACAGCATATGCCCTTAAAACTTTTTGTGTAAAAATTCAGTGTTTCAACAATTTTTTTTTTTTTTACCTTTGCCCCAGAATATATCAAATTGTCATTGGATGGATGCACTCAGATGGCTTGAATTTTACATTGAATATTTACATAGAAAACTTTTTTCCCTGAAGAACGGCCTAGATCACTAACTTTAAATGTCCTTCGATTTTGTACACTGTTTTCTTCCTGCTCTATTTCACCACCATCCCTTGTGCTTGCTGACTAGAAATAGAGTTGTGGATACTACAGGGTTGAGGGTGGAGGGATGAGGTGGCATTCAACCAACAGTTAGCACCACATAAAGCCTTTATCACACCTAAACGGCTCTGTCTCCCAAAGCCAGAGTGAGATAAGCACAGCCCATTCATCTGTAATGATGTGGAGGCAAGAGGCAACTGAATTGAGTTGAGAGGGAAAAGCTGACTGACATAGTGTGGATGGTTGGAAAGAGTGCAGGGGCCAGTAGGTATTTTCTTTGTTCAACTCTTCAAATGATTTGTGAACACACATTCATTTTGTGTTGTCTGTGTGTTGAAGTCAATCACTGAACAAGGGCCGGTTTACAGTTTAATTTCTGTAATTATCTGGCAATAAAAGAGAGACAGGGGCCACATTACACCGGAGTCATTGGAAAGGTTTCACTTTGGACAGCACAGCAAATTCCCTTTTTACAGCCAGAGCAAACAGACATTCTTACACCCTGATGGCCCATTGATGCTCCCTCCATGTGTGTAAATGAATACTGTATGTCTGTTTCAAACGTCCCTGCCCTCATACTATGGTCATTTACATTGACATGACTGGCAAGAGATTAGCGTTATCTCCAAATTTTCAATGTAACATAGTAGACGGGATAATGATTATGAATTGTACATTCTTATAAATACCATAGACATAAAAATAGGCAGCACAGTGATGGGGCAGTCTGTGTGGCCATTAAATATATTGCAACTTTTTCTTCTTCTTTCTTGTTGCTTTTGCTGGTTGCAGGTCAGCTATACTCCACAACACTACCCCTGCAGTTTTCAGTGGTACTATTCTGTTTGCTGTTTCATATGCATCTGCAAGCTCTCTGAAAACAGACAGAATTACACACATAAAGGATGCAGGAGATGGACAGGTGGCTACAAATCTGTCCATACTCACGGAAAACTTATTTTAACAAGTAGTAATTGGAGAATTTGTGAACAGCATTTCTAGTACTTGTAATAGCATGTGAGCACAGAATCTTTTTTTTTTTCTTTTTCTAAATATTGTTCTTCACAATCAAAACCAAATAAACCTAAAATACAGCTGGGATCCCATTATTATGTGACAAAAAGATTGTAACTCTTAACAGCAGTAGTATATTTGAATCCTAAATAAGGAGCAATAACTTAAAACATTTATGCAATTGTGATGTACAGTTAGCTGCATAAGAAGTCAGGACGTAATGACTGACTTAGCACAATTTGGGGTGTCTCTTAACTTTAAATGCTATCCAGCTATCTTGATACAAGACACTAATTATATGGAGTGACTTAAAACCATAAGACTCTGGTCCAAGTTCATATGAGAAGAATGGACAAAATACAAATGATCCTTGAATTTAATATACATAGTTTACGTAAAATATTGAAGGCTTTATCAAATGCAAATATAAGCAGAATAGGTGGTACGTCTTTAGTGTAAGTCAGCCAGTTTAGGCTCTGAGCTACTTTACTACTGATCCAAAGAGTTGTGATATAGATTTTGGTTTGATGTTCTCTCAGGGAAAAAAGCCAATGTTCCCTAAAAAGGACATCAGAATATCGCATTTTATAAAAAAGTTGAACAGAAAAGGAATGTCCAAGGTTAGTCCTTAACAGCCACTTCTGCAGGTTTGATATACATTCCTGCTCCAGAACAGCTGATTCATCTTAAATGGATTTCCCCAACAACTTGTAGTCAAGTTCGACACCAGCCAGATATTAATCCATTCATTTATGACGCATGGAAACATCTAAAGCCTGCTAGACATGGGTCTCAAGGATCAGAATTGGACATCCCTGCTTCGTGAGAGATACTCCAGCGGGATCATATAATCCATGGTTGAGTGGACCATTTTTTTTTAAATTAGAATGATATTTTCCCACATTTACACATGAACATGAATCCAGTTTACTGTCGTCTCAGCGGATAAATGGAAGCAAAATTTGTATGTCAATCAGAAATGCACGGGTACTGTGGTGTGTTCCAGCTGGATTCCGAGCAGACGCTTGTTGCTGATGTCATTACCATTCCAGTTGCACCAACTCAGGAAAAAATATACATCTCCAAAACAGCAAATTTGTGAGCTAGAACAGCTAAAAATGAACAAATTCCTAGCTAGAAACATAATACAGACATTATCACACTGTTACCATGACAACAACAGCCAATTTCAGTGTGTGTATTTAAGAAACAACACATATTCATGCTGCGTTTGAAAGAGAAAAAGACCACCATGAGACCATAGAATTTAACAAAAACAACTCAGTGCTGTTTACACTTGAAACTAATGAACAGAAAATATCTTGTGTACAAGTTTAATAAACACAACAATGGTACTGGATGCAGCCATCTTTGAATACACTCTTGGGGTCCTCTGCAAATTATGAGCTTGAATCTCTGAAAAAAGAGAGCTAATGACGTTACTTCCTCAGAAATTTACCTTGGAAAAACGACTTCCGGGACAACTGGATTGCACTATAACTCACTCACTGCAGGGGCCTAGACCCATCCTTCCAAGTCCCCTGTATGCAAAGTAAAGGCCCCTCCCCTATTGTTTCGGTGCCAATCATAAGGCTGCATGTTTTCTGCTGCCTCTTGGCCATAACTTCCTTGAAAAAGAGGTTTTTAATCTCATTGGGACTTTCCTGGGAAAATAAAGGTTAAATACAATAATAATGATAACAATAAAAACCTTGCTGGCTCTGCAAGGTTCCCATGATTGGCCAAATACAACTGATTCTATGGACATTGTCATGAGCAAAAATACTTTTGTAACTCGACCAAAAACCCCAAACAAGCACAAAAAATACACCTCAGAAACCACCGGTAAAAATGCAAGAGGCTGGGCAGCACCTGCTGCTGATGTAACAGCTGATGAGAATGAGCACAAATTAGAGAAAACCTGACTCTAAATAATTATGTCAAGTTTGGATTTACCTTAAAGGAGACAGATGGAATTGAATAACTGGTGTCAGTGAAATGCATCACACTTTGTGCTGATGAGCAATGGCTGGTTTAAAAAGCTGAGTCAGAAAAACCTAACGAAGCTGTACAAAAGTTGCTATTTACATGCTATTCAGCTGTATGATGATCCGTGCTTCATCTGTCCATCTGTCTTAGTCCTTGGCCTGATAAACATTGAAGACTCCTGATCAAGACAAAATCAGTTAACATATGTAACTTGGTTTCTGTTGAGACAGGCCATCAAAGTTTGCTCTCAGGCTGGCGCAAATGCTATAAAGAACTACACTGTGAAGATCTATATTGTCTTTGTTGAACAAAAGCATACTTCATATGAGGAAAATCAATTAACATGTTGTGTCCTTGTGCCTTTACAAACACGTCAATATTGCTGAAATCCCATCTCTTCAGAAATGCTAACTAAAACCTGCAACTTCTCTGTGTCTTTCAGGTGTAACTGGCGCCCTGACTGCTGCACTAAACCCACAAGTAGTTTGAAAGAGGGGAACGGATGAGACCACAGAGTCCACCTGAGAATGCTACCTGTCCCTCCACCTCACCATGTTATCCTAGTAACACGATTAGCTGTTCCCCTTCCATCATTCCTCTTTTTGCCTTTTTCATTTCCTATATTTCCCTGAGTTAGTGAGCCCGCCCCCCCCCCCCCCTTAGTCTAAACTGAAGTCCCCGTGATTTGAGTATAATAGTTTTTATTTTGGACATGTTTTATCCTTTAAAAGCCGCCAGCCACCAAGGCTATGGTGGGAAGCGCCCTAATATTTCTCACCAGGTTTCTAATCCCTGTCTGTTGTGGCTTCTGGGATTGGTGCTGCACCTGACCCTCTCGTCCTCTCAACGAGTTGACCTGAAATACCCCATAGTATCCACAGGCTATGGAAAGGTCCGTGGTATCAGGAAGGAGCTCAACAATGAGATCTTAGGCCCAGTGGAACAGTTCTTAGGTGTGCCATATGCCACTGCACCCATTGGCGAGCGGCGCTTCCAGCCTCCTGAAGCTCCAGGCTCCTGGCAAGAGATTCGCAATGCCACCCACTTTGCACCAGTGTGTCCTCAGAATGTGCATGGAGTTTTACCTGAGATCATGCTACCAGTGTGGTTCACAGACAACCTGGATGCGGCAGCGACCTACGTTCAGAACCAGAGCGAGGACTGCCTTTACCTCAATATATATGTACCCACTGAAGATGGTAAGTATATTATGTGAAAAAAAAATATTTTTACATGTTTGTCTCAATTGATAATTAAAAATGAGCCTGTTAAGCAGTCAATGGTGTCACATTGAAGGTTTGTAGATCATTTTCTATTAGGAAAACAAAAGATGTATTTGTCTTATGACTGCTTCACAGTAACACAGGCAGCTTTTACATGTTTAATCATTTATAAATGTTCTGTAAGTACTTACAGAAACAGAGTCATTTTCCTAATTCTGTAGAAGAGGAGCTCTTAATGTACGCCAAAAGACACCCAGGAGATTTGGAAAGGCAACAAGCTGATAATTTCCTGGGCTTGTTTGAATTCCCTTTTCAATTACATTTGAATATGAAGTCAAATGATTTTGTAAAACATTTACTCCAACAAAGTCATTTACAGTGTTTCTTGTTGAGGAATTAGACTCTTTTACTGCTGAGTCTTTTGCTTTAAACCTGATTTAAGATATTTAAAACTAATGCAGAAAGATTTTATAGCTGCTATTTTGAAACAAATGATTTTGTTTTATTTACCAACGTTAAACACATTTTTCCTTGATCTATTTTAAATCCTCTAACACTGTTTTGTTCAACTCATCTATAAGCATTGCTGGCTAGATTATGTATTGCTTTTGCACAAATAATTTTTCACAAATGAAAACATACTGCTGGGATTTAGAAAAAATGTAGGATCTACTTAGGGGGTAATATAAAATGAAAAAATAAAATGGGCACAAATTTGTTACTGCCTTTATATTTCAGTTGCACCATATTTTATGTTTTCATGGGGTTTAACACTAGCATAAAGGCTGTGAAAATATTGCTTTAGTCAGAATGAACTTGCACATTAGCATTGTAGCAACGTGTCATTGTTCACTCTAAAACCTTTCTAATTAGGTGGTCGCTGTCAGAGCAGCTTGTTGTAAGCTACATCTAGACCTGATCCTGTATTTTGAGAAACGTTTATTAAAGTTCTGCTTGATACAGGTTGTTTTTAGAGACCATTATAAACATTTACATTTTCTTTTTGGATGAAGGCTACTGTAACTCCCTCAGGAGCTAGTTATCAGCACTGCGATTAAATCTCTCTATGACACATCCCCAATGTCACATATGAAATGCCAATTTTGAAATATCCTTTTAAATTTTACCATCATCATACAGACATTTACAAGCATTCCAGAGATTAAACTTGAGTCACATTAATGTCAGGTTTTAGTAAACGATGTCATGATTCTCTCCTTCCAAAAAAACCCTTTTGTATTTGGTTAGTCTGGTACATTTATGGATGTCACCATATTTTATATTAGTTTTTAAAATGTACTCTAAGAATGATACAGTCGCTAAACAGTTACATAGGTCATAAGGTGGTTGTTTGTAAACAGTCAGAACCTTAAACTTGGGAGAAAAAAAAAGAACACACCTTATGTTATGGCTCCATTTAGATTACCAGTCTCATTGTTCAATTCCAGTTCAATAGAGATCAAATTTGATTGTTCACAATCATAACTCATGATTGTGACTGACCTGCAATGGCCTGCATACAGATTAGATTAGAGTTTATACATCCACCATTTGCACATCGAGACCACTCAAGCGACTAGACTGACATGAAAAATTCTAAAATGGAAACTATTGGAGCGCATTGGTACGTGACACTTTGCTCTTTAACCAGCTATTGCTGACATAACTGGCGCAGACAAGACAGCTAGCTTTTGCTATTTCAGCCGCTATTGTTAGCATTATTGTCGCACTGCTGCAGGCTAGTCACGACATGTTTGGCACGTGTTTTAGAAAAAGAAACTGCAAGCATCTCATACACACATCAGATAAGATAACTGTCTGATATAGCATTGTTTCCCAACCCTGGTTCTCAAGGCACTATCCTGAAAACGTTCTAAGTTGTTGCCCTGTTGAAACACAGCTGACTCACATTAATGGGTCAGTAGCAGACTGGTGCAGAGCTTGTCAGAGATCCATTTGATTTGAATCAGCAGTGTCCTAACAAGGCAAAATGGAAAGTCTTCAGCATAGTGTGCCTTGAGGACCAGGGTTGGGAATCACTGTGATATAAGACCATATCTTGATTGGGATATAACTGTCAGAAATCAGATGTGAATTTTGTAATTGATCATAGGAGAAAATCAGATTTAAGTCAAATCAGTGTAAATTAAATAGGAATCAAGTCACTTAAGTCTGGGAATTTGAATGTTTTCTCACACTCACTCTCAGGCAGGATCTTATCAAAGCTGCAGTTGCAAAGTGGCTTTTTTTTTTTTTTTTTTTTAAGTATGTTCCAAAAACAGTACAGTATATTGCCACCTTATTTTACATTTTTGGGTTGGAGTCAACTGAAAACCAAAGACCATTAAAATGCAAATCCTCCACCTGTTCCTGGGTTTCTTGCATTAAAGATCGTTTGCAGGCAAAGCACATGTAACCGATGATTAGTGTCAGCTAGTGATAAGTTAAAAGACCTATGATGAACAAGCTCATCCAAGAGTTGCCAGGGAGTATTCAAGAAAACACATGTTCGTGCATTACAGCTGCTGCATATGAGGTCTGACTTTATCAGTCTTGAGAGTTATAAAGCATTGCTGTATTTCATTACTAAAGCTGAAATTAATGGCTATTTTATTGATGAATATTCCACTTGCCAACAAAAAGGTCAAAATGGATTAAATGCTGATGGAAAATAGGAGCATTACTGCAGTAATAAAAGCAGTCAGAACAAAAAAGAAAAGAGACATTGATTTTCATGGCTTTAATTTCTTTAAATGCATTAAAAAGTTTACATAATGAGTGCTTATAGCTGTATGCTGTGCATATCACTGAGAGGCTGGTTAGTGTCCTGTGTTTCTCCCTGGGGAAAAGGTGTGCAAATGAGTGAGACAGATTTTACATGTAGCCCTGTCTACTTGTCAGAATCTGTCACTTATTGTCAGGGGTCACTGCTTACACAAGGCAGATGCTGTCTCCGAGGACATGTTCTGTCTTGTGTGTGAGAAAAATGGAGGAGAAGAGTAAAGTGCTCCTGAAATCAAATAGATGTTTCACATGTTGTCGTTCTAACAGTTCTTCAAATTGTTTACAATGTGTTAGACTGGTGATCGAGAGAGCCAGGTTTGCAGCACCAAGGTGTCATAACTTTACAAAAGGATTACAACCATTTTAGTCCTCCAACTATCAGGCCCATATGGTAGGATGGTCAGACAGAAACCATTTCCCCTCTAAAAGGAACATGACAGCCCACTGGGAGTTAGAACAAAGATTAAACTGCTTAGCTGGAATTCCTAACACTGTGTGTGGAGGAAACCAAACACAGAGAAGCATCTTGCAGTAAAACAAAGTCATCATTCTTTGGACTTTTTTTAATGGATTTATTTTGTTTTATTTAAAGGTAGAGTCCAAGGTTTCCCCCCTGAAAATAAATGTTAGACCTGTGCAAGTGAAATCTGTCTCAAACTGTGAATTCAGGCCCCTACTCACGTGCAGTCTTGCGTTTAAATGCAACACCCCCTCTCTCCCTGCCTGTAATTCGCACTGTAGCTTTGTTTTGGTGTGGTCGGGATGTTTCTGGGTGGAGATTTCTGTTTATATCGCCAGCCAATGACAGAGCTAAGGGTATGACCCTGTGTGGGAATAAGCTCATGATTGAGGCAGACGCCAGTCACTCGAACTCTCAAGAAAAAAAAAAAAGAAAGAAAGAAAAACAGCGGATGCACCGAAGAAAAGGTAAAAGGTTTAGATCATGCAAATTGGAAAACCAGGGTTAATATTAGTTTGGCTTTTACCCGCTTCTGAGCTCTGAAGGAGAGGCTTGAAGCTGAATAGTTTGAAGAACGAGGCGGCCATTAGCCTGAGAGGGAGGGGCACTCAGTTTGAATACTGTTGTTTGCAAACAGAAACGGTGGGGGGACTTCAGACTCTACCTTTAAAGAAAGATAGTTGCAGAAAATCCAATTCAGAGTGAAAGATGTCTCCATATTGGTCAACACTGAAGGCTGATGCAAAGTTTGAGTATTTCACTGTGGTGGGAGACCCCCCCCCCCCAAAAAAAAACAAAAAAAAAAAACAAACAAACAAACAAAGCAGCATATCACTTGCAAAACACATGTGATTTAAGCCAAAGTTGTGTCAGAACCCAGTAAATACTTTCTGTAGAGACTTGAAAATGGCTCTGCAATGACATTCCCCATCCAACCCGGTTGAGCGTGAAAGTTTTTGCCAAGTGTTGTGTGAGGTGTGCCAAGCTTATATCAAGCTTGGATCATTCCCAAAAAGACTTAAGGGAGCCATTGCTGCCAAAGGTGCTTCAACCATAGGGTCTAAAGACTTTTTCAAACTAAATATTTCAGAATGATTTTTAATAAATGAGGCAAGACATTAATGCTTTAATGATTTCCAGCATTTGTGGTAGACTGTTTCTACAAAAAAAAAAAAAAAAAACGAAAAAAAACATTTAAACCATTTAAATTTAAAAGACTTCAAAGTGCCTTTAAGAACTGTAGCCTATGTACCATAAAGTAATCATCCTTATATGTATATAAGAAGTATATTGTACTGTATATGATGACAGTGGTCTGTTTAGCTCAGATGCTGTGTGCTGGGATGAACATAAATTGCTTTATCCCCAAATTCTGGTAAACATGGACCATGTTTACATGGTACGAAAACATGATTGTGTTCTATGGTAAATTTGAGTGTGACTTCTAAGATTCACCCATGCTCAGTGGCATGCATAACGTTGAAATAAAAATACATATTTTTCTTTTGTATAGCCCGTGTAGGATTCACTAAATCTGTTTGAAATGCAGAGAAGACACATCACTATGTTTAATATGGGGAGATGCTTAGTGGTGAAAGCTTAAAAAAGAACAGACATCTAGGTACAAAGCACTCTCAGTATCAAGGGAAGAAAAAAAAACACATTTCCTATGCAGGAAATAGACTTTCAAGAGATGAAACTGGTCTTCTCCCAAAAGAATAAACCCCTGGATCATTTGTTCATGCAGGCGATAATGACTTATAATTTTAAAAAGAAGAGACTTCAAGTGGTTGTGAGAAGAAATCGATGTCAAATGTCAAAATGGAGTTGTTTTTTTCTGAAATGGTGACATTTATGTTGTACACTGTACATTAATCCTAACCATGGTTTTTCATTTCTAATCCTTGGAAAGTAAAGCTGTCGCCTAAACCAATCAGGAAGTGAAAAAGTGCTGCTGTGTTGTGTTGATATGTAATACAGTTAACCAGCAAAATGGTATTCATTGTTTAAAAAAATAATAATAACCATCATTTTGGAACAGAGAAAATTATTAGTGAGGTCTTGTCTTGTTGTTGTTGACTTGTTGACTAAACATGGCCTGGTAGTTGGAAAAAAAAAAAAAAAAGAAATGCAGTCTTGAATTTGCATGCCATGATAAAAAGATTTTGTTTCTCTCCTTATTAGACATAAAGACTTTGTGACTTGCTAAAAAATACAAAGTTTGAAAAGTTGATCGATATGAGCTGCATTTCCTTCCTGGCGCCAGTTATGGAAGGGTAGTTTGGATATCCCTGTGGGCTGCATTGAAGGGCATGTAAAGATGTTTGCTTACTTTGGAGGTTTTGTTAGAAGAAGCAGTAAGAGTTTATTTTTGAGCACATTTTTATTGCGCAAACATGGCTTTTTTTTTTTTTTTTTTTGCTTTGTGTTTCAGAGTCTGATACGCTGCTGTCTAAAATGACTTGTCAGTGCTACAATAGCTGTAGTTTCGATGTAGCGTTATCTTGCTGGCCATGTTTAGACTGCCCCCTTTATAAATTAGAAAAAGAAAAATGCAAAAAAAAAAATCATTGTTTTGATAGAAAAAAAGGTGTATTATGTCAGCAATTAGGTCAGCATATATATTTTATCATCATATGTAATATGATAGCACATTATGTGTAAAAAAAAAAAAAAACTTGCACATAATGTACAAGTTTTTATCTTTTAAGTTTGGAAACATTAATTTTTTCCCCTTTATTTATTTATTTATTTATTCATTTATTTATTTATTTATTTATTTATTTATTTTTTTTTTTTTTTTTTTTTTTTTCATTTATTTTTTTTTTTCATTTATTTATTTATTTCTCTTTACCAGAAATATTAGCTCAATGCTGATCATCATGATTAAATAAAAACTGATTAAATATCAAGTTATGATGGAAACTCCTGGCATTTGTTTCACACTTTGTGGAGTTATCAGATTAAGTTGATCCTTTAACACATTTATTAAAAAAATAATCAAATAAACAGAAAATAGCTTTTAAAGCTCCCCATGTTGGAGATGTAAATGATCGGCATTTAGCTTGCCACCACTGTGCCTACAACAATTTACCTCACAAGGGGGACACTTCCATGGTTTTAGGCTCTCATTGTGTTTTTTTGCTACATAGGGTTGATTTTAAAGTGATGTTCAAGCATGCATAAAGGGCAGATGTAGGTGGCTTAATAATGAACTGGCAGTAGAAATTCCCATAAAGCCTTGATCAAAGCATTTTGGTGATGGATCATTTTCTGCATGGCATGACCTTTGCACATTTATCTCCTGAGTACAATGTTACATATTACCCTGTAATTCTAGCTTAAGACATGCAAATGCACTTGCAGTGACCATGTTTTTGACATTATTTTTTGGATAAGAAAAAGATTAAAAGCCTTCTTTATTTTCTTTCTACATCTGTTCACCCTTCCTGCTCTGTCCTCCCTGGGACCATCCCTGCCTCTTCTTCCCTCCACTCTCCTCACTCCTACATCTTTATGCAGATGGCAGAAGAAGGGGGTCAATGTTCTGAATGCAAATGAGCTTAGTGCCCTTCCCCACCAGGCCACCATGTAGCCTGCTTAACTCAAATGAAATTCAAATAACTTCTTAGCATAATGTAAATAACACTAATGTTCTCTTGGACTGAATAGTGAGTTGTTGCTTTTTCTGAACTGTATACTCTTTCAGCACCTACTACCTTCTCTTGTGATCAGCATCACCTCATGTGTGGTCAGGTTGTTAGGTGAGAGAACTATCTGACTGCCTTCCTATTTCCTCAAGACACTCCCCAGGCAAAGGTCTGAAATCTTTCATTTTTATTACCACTCGAGCAGCCATTTACTGTACACTTTATTAAAAACCATATTTCATAGGACAAGATGGGTGAGGCAAAGATGGAGGAGTGCGGTCGAAGAGATGGAAAGCAAAAAGGATAGAACTGCATGTGCTGCAAGTTGCTGCCTAGATGGTGGTAGGGGGCGAGCTGAAGCTGTGTCTGACACCTTGTCAAGTAGGCGGGCCACCACAGACATGACATACTGCAGCTTCATCCCGTTTACTGCACTGAGGAAATGGAGAGGGACGGGAGACAGCTTGCGTTCTGGCCACTTGCTCACTGAACCGAACAGAAACGCAGTTGACTGAGAGATGGAGCTGCATTAGGTCAAACAGTGCAGTCCTGGGACAACCCAAGCTAAATGCCCCTGCATAGGCCATTGAATTTCACCCACCAGTGGCCCATTACATCATATGGCAGTCAGCAGACCAGCAAGCTACTGTTCTAAAGAAAATGGGAAGATGTTTCTGACCCTAAAAAGTGTATATTTTACCCTTAGGCCACATCTTACTTTATATCCTCTCTAATGCACTGTAGTGTTTTCTTCAAACCTTCAAAGTACGTAAAGCCTTCAATACTTTTTTGAAGAAATTGCTTTGGCGATCCAAAACATATTGCAGAAACAAGTATAAGTTTAATTTAGGCTGCCCAACATCAGTAGAAAAAATAGTAGAAATTCAGTTTTGTAGTCATTTAGAATTGCTTCATATCACATCTTGGACCTTTTTACAAAAGCAGTGGTTTAGCCACCGCCACCTGAGATAGGACTCACCCTGGTAACCAACACAGTCAGGGTGAAGCTTGTTTTCTTTTACAGAGCAACATATTTTTATTACACATGTGCCACCACCATAAAGAATATGACTTTTCATGCTTTTTAAATGGACCAGACTGGTATAATGTGGGTACATTATACCCACCAGATGATTATTTCCTACTTTTGTGACACCCTGATTGTTTTTGCAAAACCTCTGTGGGGTTGACATCTATAAACCATTAAAAAATTATTTGCTTTCCAAGAAATTTGGTTGAAATGTGCTAAAATACCAGACTTTAGATAGTGCGCGTGGTAAAATTTAGATGTCGGCATGTTAGTGTTGTCATGCTGATGTTAGCATGAGGCTCAAAGCATTAAGGCTAGCAGACCTGTTAATAGGATTGTACTTACTTCTGGCAAATTGTAAATGACTTTCCACTTTTTCTCTCCCCTTTTAAAAATGTAAAAGTTAACAGATTGACTGATTGTGAAAATTAACCTTAGCACAGTTCAAATGACATATTTGGTATCTTGCTTTTCTTTTTCCTTTCAGGCAGACTAGCTCGTGTATGAAATCTTAGGGTGGGGTCCTTTGCTCCATTACAGGGTGTGACTGTCTGAGCAGTGCTTATCCTCAGATGTAGTTTAGCTCTTTTGACAAGTGTTGTGAACTGAACTAAAATCAGAGTTGTCTCCATCAAGTGGAAAGGTGTGGTTTTTAAGTGGTTCTAAGTAGTGAGAGAGTGCTGACAAGACAGACAGAGAACTAATGGGCCTTTCTATCCATTACCAGTGTGTCCACCTGTCTTCTCTGTAGCCCAGTACCAATGGCTGTACCATCTCCGGCTATGGCAGTAAGTGCTCTCTGGATCAGGCGCCTGCATGGTGGTACAGAGAGGATGCGGCAAATCCATTCAGCATTGATCCAAACCCATTAAGACTGAAGATAAACATTTTATATCAGGAAACCATATTCATATAGACGAATGGGTGAAAATGAAGCATAACGATAGGGGAGTGCAGTGGAGCTGTGCATCTCCTTTGTCAATAAATGCAAAGCATTGAGAAATAGTACGTGCCCACACCTCATGGTGAGGTTTCTTGCAACAGCGTAGAAACTGACATCAGCAGCACACCGGTTTATTTATTTATTTTTTCCTTTGTAAATGAGAGACTGTGATTTCTCCCTGCTATAGATCAAGAAACGTGCTGCTGTGTTGCTATGGAAGGACACCACCAGATAATAAGGGCGCTGTTAACATGCTTTGTAGCATGTGCACATGTGATTGGTGTGGGGCTGCGAGTGTGTGGACGTGAATGCATTTAATGACTTTTTTGAAGCCATGTAGACAGTGGTTATGCAGTGGTTAAGTGTTTGCTGACGGGAAGCTATTGTCAGAAACCAAGAAAAAAAATTACTGGGATCCTTATCACTTAGGACTAACAGAGGTTGACACGGCAGGGCATTGGTTAGTCACTGTGATAAATGCTTGTTACTGGCTCTGCCCTATGGAGCATTTAACTGGCGTTACCATTAAAGCTTAATGTGGGGCTCCTCTTTGACCTTGATGTGGGGAATCCTGCCTCAAGCCTTCAAAGATGTTGTAAATATCTAAAACAGTTCCATTCTTCACTGATTCACTCAGAAATCCTCCCATTTCAGATTATAGGCTAACATTTTTAGCGTGTTTAACTGCATGTCCTGTATTCATCCACCTCGGTCACAGGAGTGCAACACTGGCTGGAACAGGACACATATAGTATCTTGGCATTCCTTTGCTTTTTCTGACCCAAGAGTTGCTTGATTCTCTGCATTGATTTTTCTTTACAAAGCAGCATGTGTCTGGACTGATTGGGAAAAGGGCTGAGGAGAAGTGGCCTCTGGGGTCATTTACGAAGCAGCCCTTGACAAGATCCCAAGCAGTTAAAACAGATGAGTTTGGGGTTATCTTTTTAGGAAACAGAGTGTAAATCCTTGTACACAGTCACAGAGGTGAAACAGAGCTCAATGTCTCTCCATTTGCCCATTTTTCTCTTTTAAAGCTTTCTTGTTTTTTTCCTGTTTAGCTTTTCTTCAAATTCAGCCTTTTTGAATTTTGTCTTTTGTCTTTTCTCCTTCCTTTTTCTGAACCTCAGGTCCACTTACAAAAAAACATGATGAGTCTACAATGAACCGACCAAGGGATGAAGGTATTTTAATTGCATGTTTTTTCCCCCTCATGCTCTATTTTCAAAGTCCATGGGGAGTGTGGGGCTTGCATCTGTATTAATAATCATCACTCTGTGTGAACATTACATCGTCCACTGTTAACAGCTTCCACAAGCACACAAATCTGCCTCTCTCTTTCACAGGGAAACATTTAGATGAATAAGCTAACTCAAAAATAGTTGGTCATTATAAATCCCCTTGTCACAAGTGCTGGTTTTTGGGTACTTGCACAAGAAGCTAATTTACTCTCCTTTCTTGGTTGCTATGCGGCTGATCAACCACACGCTGATGTTCTGGCTGCCCTTTGTGATGCATCTTTGAAAATCAATATTTAGTCCCTTTTTCACCTGCACTTTTATTCTGGCACGAAAGTTTTCATGAAACAGTTTGCTGAATTATTGTTCTACATAATCTTATTAGGTTTTCATCCAATCTTTCATTTTTAAAGGCGGGGAAAAGTGGAGGATTTATGCGTATTTCTGCCATCGCTGTGCATTTTCAAGTTCACTGCAGCCAAAGGGAGATGCTCTCACTTCTCTTTACTGATGCAGTCAAAATCTGTGCAGTGAGCATGTGCATCTGTTTCTGCACACGTGCCCTGACAAATTGTAGTATACACACATGCAGTGCATGATGTTTGTGTATGCGTGTCTGTTTGTAAACAGCACATGTCCAAATCTATGCTCAGAAGCATGTTCTGTTATTTGTATGTAAAGTGTGCTCCCTTTTTGTATTCCGGGCTCTTTTCTATTTAGGTACTGAACTCTCTCTCTCTCTTGCATCTCTAATTGCTATGGTTTAAAAAGAGACAGATGTAGCTAATCCAATTGTGTGGTTTCTTAACGGTGAAAACAGAGGGAAGGATTCATGTAGGATTGTGGAAAAGAGGGGCAGAATGATAGAATAGAGATGAAAGAGGAGGAAAAGCTGAGCACGGTGAGAGCACTGTGGAGGGCAAGAAGGGGGTAGAGGTGGAAAAAACAGTCATAATGAAGACAAGTGCATGATGAATTGACATTTATAGAGCTTTGAAAGTGAGAGAGATGTGAAGAAATAGAGAGTGAGAGGGTGGATGAATAGGACGATGGTAGAGTTTGACATTTATGCCGACAACTGATGGATCTTGACAGGATCAAGAGGGCTGGGGTGCAGTTGAACTCCTCACTTAATTGCTGTGGTATGGATTGGACTGGTTCTCAAACAATGTTGTATTTGCATCTTATTTGAAAGTTGTTTGTAAGAAACTGCGTTGCTTGGGTGTGGGTGCAAAAGAAAATATTCAAGTGCTGATTCAGGCTAAACCCTTTTACGGCCAAATCAATTGAAATTACCATAAGGGAATGAATGAGAGAGGAGCAGGGGAATGGAAAAGTAGAAAGTAGGCGTTTTCTGTTGGGAGGTAAGATGTTACTGTTGAGAATGGGTGTTCGGGAGGGAGGTGGATACTGGGGCGGATGGTATCAGGTTAGGTGATAGAGAAAGGAGTGAATAATGCGCTTGTGTTTTTGAGGCAGGCAGGAAGGACAGTGAACTCATTGTTTAGATTTAAGACTACATGGCCAAAGGTGAGTTGTACACCCTGTGGGCAGCATGGAAGTGTGTTTGCTAACACTGTCAGTTATTAGTGATTGTAAATTGACCTAAGTGTACATGGTTGTTTGTCTTTGGATTGGCAGCCTGTCTAATGTGGGCTTGGTGGACTTAGTTGTCTTGCTGGGTGGCAGCTGGATATGCCCCCCCGTCACACACACGCACACACACGCAGTCTTACCCTGTGCAGGATAAAGGTGGCAAAGGAAATAAGTGAATGGACACCCTGCAGTCCCTAATCACCTTTCTGTTTAATCAAAGCTGATTTTAACCAAACATCCACTTCTTCTGACATGTTCTCTTTATTTCTTTATTTTTGGACCGAATAAAAAAGTTAAACTCATCATGTAATATCCTTTGTTATCAGGAAATGCCCAAACTGTGTCCATTATTTCATGAATATCATCTTAAATTCTTTTAAAGCTTTTCTGAGTCATCTCTAAGTCACGGCATGTTGTTAGCATAAAAGATGAGTTTCTTTTTTTTTTTTTTCTTTGACATCACTTTCCCTATCCACACCTTTCATTAAAGCATTGTAGGTATGCATGAGCTTTTTATCTTTTATTCAAAAATGATGGGCTTTTCCTTTTACCTTTTCTTTATTTCAAGCTTAGTTCTTTTTGCTTTAGCTTTTTTTAGTTTCAAGTTTAAGAGATCCATCATTACAAAAAAAAGACATTTCACTATGACTTAGTGTGGCCATTTGTCACAATTTTAGTCAAAAATACATTTTCACTTTAGGTTGTCATGTATATTACACAGGTACGACCTTGATGCACAGCAGCATGCGGAATCTGTAAAGCTTAACTCTGATGTGTGGACGAATTAGAAATTTATGCTAAAACCTCAAATGGTGGTGTATCAGTTAATCTGACATGGTTAAAATTGCATCCTCTCCACATTTATCTGTCCACTACATCAGATACCTTAAGAAAACTTCCATTTTCTGGTTAAACTGGTTGAAACTTGGGCTGCAGATACAACGAGTAATCCAACAGTAAATGTCCTCCCTCTGTATCTCAGAAACCCTTCTGTTCATTCACCTCATCATTTTCATGTATTGCTTTACATGTACCGCACAGTTGTGCTTTTTTAGACAGAAGGGACAGCAAAAATAGAACAGCTACTAAAAGGAAAGGACAGCTCCACCACTTCTCTGCATCTGAGTCTGCAGGGATTGTGAAAACTGTTTTTAATAGCCTGGTTACATTTGGTAATAACCTTAACCGATGTCACATGACTCAGCATCTGTTGGGGCAAAATACTTTGAGTTTGTAAATGAAAAAAAAAAAACAAAAAAACATTGCATTGTAGGTTTTTAGACAGATGTAAGCTTACCAGATTTCTGTGGCCTCATCTCTGCTTCAGGGTAACAGATTAAGGCTTGACCTGTCACAGTTATTACATTCACAATTTATCTCTGTCTTTTAAGCTGACGGTGATCATTTTTGAAAATCACTGAAATAATTTCCATTCACCTGCAGCTTTCATTTCTGCCTGTAACCTTATGTTCCCTTTGTTTTGTTGTTTTATCATTTTGGTCTGCAGCACTTTAAGATTCCTTTATGTAAAGTTCTAATTTACAAGTTCATTGTTATATTTTGTGGTACGATTAGAACTGATTTACATGATTTATTGTTTTAATGAACACACTATTTTGCTTATACCATTCAGTGCTGCAGCACTTCTTTTTGCTTTCTTTCTAAAACACCTCATAAATCCTGTTTCCTTAAGGCTGTTCACTAGAAAAGCTCAGGCTGCACTGATTGGTTAGCTTCCCCTGCTGTTTTTTTTAAGCATGCCAGACTAGGCATCACTCAGTTAATATACAAATGTGTTTCATGGTAATTTAGATGAGTATCTGAAGAAAAAGTGCTGACCAGACATTAAACCTTATGTATGTCCAGATATCTGACATCTTATACATATTATGTGTTTAACTCAAGACAATGCATATCCTCCCAGAAGGATTAAGATTTCACCACAGCAGTGACTCAGGCTTTCCTGTCTACTTTTATATATATAGTATACTGTAGCTATGTAAAGTGGACTGATACAAAAAAAACAAGATTAATATTACAAAGGAAGAGATTGATATGACAAGAGATGCAAGATGAAAACAGATTGATCTGCCTTCTGATCATTTTTTGAGAAAGATGATGTAAAAATATATAAACTATTGCTGATGGTCTGCACACAGTTGTCATCATTCCAATAATGTTGACTAAATACAACCATGACAATCAAAGCTGATCAGTTTGATAGTCATGCTAGTAGTTTCTTAACCACTTAAAATCCTTTCTTCTTTCTTTTTTTTTATTTTTTTGTTTTCTTTTGCCTAAAATGGGTTTTTATGGATTAAAAAACTTGTTGCGGACCAACTTTCTTACTGAATTACTGGACCCTTGCTGATGTAACAGTGTTTCATTTGCAACTGGTCAGAAATAAGAGTTTACTGAATCTACAGTTATGATTGTAGCATGGAATGATAAATACATCATTCATATCTCAATAATCTTAGCTTTCCAGTATAGTGTATAACTATAACATGTATAGGTACCTGAAAGCTGGACTGAGTTAAATATTTATTTGTCATGTAGCTCCCACAAGACATCTGGTACCAGCAGGTTAATCTATTCACTATGCTGTCACCCATCTTTCAGTGCAGTCCCTCTATAAAATCCATTGCTAATCTTGAACATTTTTAAACAAGGATTTTATAAATTAGTTTTCATGAAGGGAAAATTAGAACAAAAACAAAAGGTATTTCGTAGATTTCACTTTGGAATGATTGGACTTCCTGTTGACTAGCATGCAAACATGTCTTTATCTGCATGTGTGTTTGTGTATGCATGTGAAAATTTTTGTCTCCTGTGGCAGAGCTGTGGGTTTTTGTAACTTTATAGACCTTAACAATCTATGAAAACAAAAAAAGCAAAGGCAAATAATATATAAAAAAAAATTATACACAGTCAGTTATGTGTAGAATTATTTTTTATGGCAAAGCCGTTAATGTGAGATAATTATGAAGAATAATTTCACAACTGTGACGGCTGTTTCTGAGGATACATTAGCTGCTATGCTCCAAACTCAAATGATTCCCTTAAACATCAGCAGTTGGCAGGTGGTGCTCTTCTCAGAGCTCAATGCTTAATAGATTGAGAGCAAAAATGTTTACATCACTAGTCTTTGTGAACACAATAGAGTTACAGAAAATTAACGTTGCGTGGAGAGAAACCTGACAATCCCCTGTGAGCGAGTGACAATGCAGCGAAAAGAAAATGATGTCCTTTAAAATGTAGACATGTCATTGCTTGGATTCCCTCACTTATCATTTGTTTCACAGCGTGATTGTTGCTGCGAGTCTGACTGATGACGGCCCGCTCATACGTCACTCGTCTATACCGCCCTGGTAACGCCAGGATAATTGAACTTGTTTACATATCCTCTGGGAAATCAGCCGATGCTCAGAATACTCCAGAGAAGAGAAGAAAAAGAGCAGCGCACTGAAGTGTGCGATTGAAAATTTTTGTTTCAAGCCTGCTTGAGTCATGCATATGAGCTATAAAATATCTAAAAATAAAGGAAAACCCATGTAAAACTCTGCCTGTGTGAAGCCATAAGCGCTACATTGCTATGTTCACTTGTGTGCCTTTGTGTGCGCAACCCTTGACTGTGAGTGACGCACCCAAGTGCATGTGTAACCTGAGATTCAGGTGGTGATGCAGGCGGGTGTGCAAATACGTGAGTGGAATTTGTTACCACGGCAACAGGCATTCAGTGAGTCGGTGCAATGGAATGGCTGGTGCAGTTCTATTAGTGAGAAGCAGTTTCCATAGCGACTCAACATCGCAGCTGCCTATGCAAGAGTTTGTGTGTGTGTGTGTGTCTTTGTATGAATACGGTGTGAATCCTGTGTGAATTTGAGTGTTCATTAGTGTACCTCACTATGTGTGACTTGCTTTGTGATATCTTTTTTTCATCCTTGGTATCATGTTTTGTCAGTGTGAACCTACCATCAATTTCTTTACCCCGTCAGTTCGCTCATGCTGCCCTATTTTCATCTTTTTCCTCTCTCAGTCTTGCCCCCTCCCCTATCTCTATTTCTCTCTTCTTATCTCCCTGTCTCCCCCTTCTCTGAGTGCTGAAGCTCATCAGGGTAAACAGATGCTGTGGCTGTTATTTATGTTTCCACTTGGTCTGCCTTTCATACAAATTATCCACAGGGCCTGCACAGTGCAGGCGCTCAGCCTAACTGGGGCTGCACTGGCAGCCCTCTCAGCCTTATCCACGCTCAGACATTCAGAATATACCACAGACATGGGAAGATGGGGGAGTTCAGGAGAGAAGCGAGGGGGACACAGTCTGACAGAGTAAACCATAGCAACATACTGATCGGCACAGACACCAGTAACTGGTTAACAGAACTGCCTGCACCATTTGGTCATTCCACGGAGGATAATAACAGTTTCAAAATGTTCCCACATTGCACAAAACAGGAGAAACAGGCATTACACAATGAAATATAGAGGATAACTCCACTGGGACATACATGAAGTACTTGCTTCTAACTCGGAAATGAAAATGTTTCACTCTTTGTAATTTTGTCTTTTTTCATCTGGTGAATCACTGGCTGTATATGAGCCAAAAAATAAGTTCTTTGTTCATTTGTAATCAATAACAGTCATACCTAGAGCTAGATCTAGCTCCAAATTGCTCCAAAGTTTACCTGAAAGCTTTTATCTGAAAGAGATGAACATCTCTGTTAACCTGTGTTGCGCAGATATCCGGGATCGTCGTAAGAAGCCAGTGATGCTGTTCATCCATGGAGGCTCCTACATGGAGGGCTCAGGGAACATGTTTGATGGAAGCGTCCTCGCTGCCTACGGAAGTGTAATTGTTGTCACCATGAACTATCGGCTTGGTGTGCTTGGTAAGTTTGATTTGTCACTTATTTGCCACATTAAGGGATTGTTACATCTTTTTGACATAGTTTTGACTGCTGTCATAGATATTAGAATATTTAGTTAAAAGTGGATCTACACCCATCAAGGGATTATTGGATGATGTGCAGCATTCTGAATGATTTGGGATTTTATTTTCTCCTTAAATCATAAATTACTATTGCTGTCAAGATAAGCAGAAGAAAGGATCTAAGCTGTTTTTGCAGTCTTATGTAGCTAAAGTAGTTTCTATGCTGTCTTATTGTGAGTTAGCATCACAAGGCGTTCAAACATCAGGTTATGGCATAGAGTACTCAGCTATTTGAATTTAAATATAGAGCATCCACTCTTTTAAAATATTTTCAGTGGTTTTGATATGCAACACCAAAGGGAAAATGCAAGGGAAAGGGTGGGCAGCGTGCACTACAGAGTGACAGGTATAAATGATGAGTCTCTAAGGAAACTATGAAAAAATGACAACGCCTGATGAAAGCAAATGAAAAAGCAGAGTGGCTGTGATATTCATCAGCTTTTTTCCCTGATGTTTTTAATTTTGCAGTTATTTTCTATAATTTGTATTTTCTATTTCAACCTGATGATGCTTGAATAGTACTGGAAATAAAGATGTAGAGATGCAAAATCATGCTGGGTTAAAATAAAAACCAGAATACAAAGTGAATACATTCTCACACTTAAGTATTTAACTTCTGGATGTTACTGCTCTAAAAAGTGCATTAAATTTTAAAAATGTGCACTGTAATATACTTGGAGTTTTTATACTTCTGACTTTTTAGTTTTTAATCTTGCATGACAAAGTAAAAAGGGTCACGTTACCGGATTTTAATGTTTTCAATCAGATTTTTCTTTTTTCTCTGTACAGTAGATTTTATAAGTGTACTGTGCATCAAACTTGCTAAATTGCATCAAATAAATTGGCCCATTTACATCAGATCCACACCCATCTGGTGATTTTTTTTTTTAAATTATTTAAATCACATCACTGAATAACTAAAACTAAAACATTTAGATACTTACTTAGTTTGGATCATTTTCCTGTTGGTTCCTTATGACATGGAAGGACCTTTTGATAAAGCAGTCAGCTTTGCGTCTGACAAAACAAGACTGAAACATTCTCACACATATTGATATGCTCACGACACATCCGTTTGATAAAATTAAGTAACTGTCCAGATATACTTGTACTTTCATGAAATCACAGTTTGTTAGTTTATTTAATCTGTCTCAGCACACACCTCCGTGCATGTACACTTGTGTGCAGTTCCTTATAATATAACCTGGAGAGTGGTAGCCTAATAGTTACACAGGTGGGCTTGGGTCTGACGGGCCAAGATCAAGATTGAACGATAGCTCAAACTGATCACTTCCTTCATTCTTTCTTAGAGAAATGCTCAATCATTCAGCAAATTTTCCAATGAAATCATTTTTACTTGTCAGAAAATCTATGAGTTGATTTGGTTTCAGATGCATGCACAGGTTGTGGAATTGATTTGTCTGTTGTTGGGTTATATTCAAAATGAAAAAATAACCATAAACTGCACTTTATACTTCCATTTCTTCGAAGTTGGAGCTTTTTCTTTAATTGTATTCTCAAAGACAAGCCAGTCAGTCAGTCATTTTCTATGCCACTTATCCAGTTCAGGGGCACGGGGGCGAGAGGCAGGGTACACCCTGGACAGTCTGTCCTCAAAGACAAGCATTAAACATTTTATGTTTAATTTCACTCATATGAGAATTTGCAATTTCTTATTTGTGCAAAACTTTACATTAGGGATTTTTGCACATCTTTAGATGATAATGTACTAAAGATGCATTTGCACTTGTGCACAAATGTCCTGACTTGACTCATCTTAAAGCATGCAGATCACCTAAAGATACTATAGACATACTGAATCTGTTTAACAGTACATGCTTTTGCTTTTATAGATTGTTCTTTACTATACGGTATCCCACACGCATTCATATACAGTAGAATTTTCTCACTATTTTGAAATTACACATACACAGTGAGTCTATTTTTTTTTTCTACTAAAGTTGCTCGCATTGCACCAGCTGCTCCTTTACATGCATGATGAGTCAAATTTTGGCAGCGGAGAATTCATATTAAAGCCAAAACTGGTGTTTTCACTGTGTTACATTGGTCTGGATAATATGCTTTTTAGATGAAATGTTGTATTAATTCACCCTTCTGCAACAACAGACCTTAGGACATGACTCATTTTACTTCTGAGCCACCACCCAACTTAGGGACTTGGATGTACAGTCGAGCACTAAAGGAAAAAAAATCTAAAAGGTTGTCTGTTGCTGTCACGTATTATATTTTTTGGATGAAAGGTTATTCTATTTATTCCTTCTATTGGAGATTTGCTGTGCTTGCTTAGCCTGTGAGTGTGGGCTGAGCTGAGCTGTGTGTGTGTATCGGTAGCCCTCTTTCTGCTGGATATCAGGAAAGTCAAGTATTTACATTCACAGTCATCTTTCAGAGGTGTTTGCGCACAGTTTATTTGTGGCAGTTCATTGTGGTTGCCAGGTTGGGTAATCAGATCTTGTTTATTGCATCAGGCCTGTTTCAACATATCACAATAATGATAAACAGAGAAACTGGAGTAGTTTAGGATGGAGTCCAAGAGTTGCAGAGTATTAACAGAGGGCAACATGATCCACACTGTTATTGACAGTGCCAGTGAAGAGACATGGGGACAAGGACAAACCGAGAGTTGGTGAAATGAACAGCACCTGCCGATTTCTCTGGCTGAACTTTAAGCTCTGTGTTTCGGCTTTCTCACAACTTTCAGACAAACTGCATCCACTAAGCCAAGAATCAGATCACATTTTGGGTTCAGGATTGTTAAGTATTTAAAATGACTCATGCTACTCCAAATGCTCTTCAGTGAGATCTTTATTTACTTCCAGACACGTCGACGCTAAAGTTTGAGATGTTTGAAGGAGGTCCGCACATTTTACAATATGTTTAGGACCCTAAAACTCTGCAAACAATAATTACAGTATGTGCAAGATACAGGAAGATGGAAGTGGAGATAGATGCAGCTGATTTATTATGAGGTGTGACGCAGTGTCCTCGATTCCATTAACATTGTTGAAAATTTTGGTATGTGGGCGAATGTGTGCTCCTTCTCTCTCACTCACACTCTCAGATATGCTTTAAATGGGTTACTGTACTAAGGCGATTATCTTTGTGTGTGCGTGTGTATGTTTTGTGAGGCATGTGCATGCATGTTTGCCTGTGTGCACACCAATTACTTCTCGTGCATATGCTCGTGTGTGTGTGTGTGTGTGCAGTAATTGGTTGCGTACCGTGCGTAAAACATACACATGAATAATGCACCATCCATCTGAATTTTTAATAGCACTCCACTCTGACACTGTGTATTTGAGTCAAAGTGAGAAACAGAGGTACACCGTATCTTAATGGTTTTATGTCCTAATCTGAAGTATTATCCTTTACTTACACTCACAGGAGCTTACGCATGCCAACCTCATTTCATACAATGCCTGTGCCTTTAAGAGAGTGATAGAGAGTCAGGAGTAAGGGAAGAGGAGAGAGCAGGGAATAGAGACAGATGAGCGAGGGAGAATCATAGAGAGACAGTAAGGAAAGAGGAAACAGAAGGGGGGAGATGGGAGCAGTCTAAAAATAAACCCACAGAAATGCTTTTTTAAATCTGCAGTGATGCAAAGTATTCATTCGAATAAATGCTCCCTGCAATGTGACCACAGTTCCCCTGAATATGTACTTTAGCCATTTATGCTGTCACTATGCAGCTAAGCGTACATGTGTAAATTTTCAACAAATGATAATCTTAAAAGAACTTGCTTATTAATTTATGACACGCTCTGTCGTTGTGCAATAAAATGGGTGAATGAGAAGAAAATGTCTGCTGCACACAGCCTGGTCCAGAGGTTTGGTGACTGTTGTGATTTCAGACCGCTGCTCGCCTCACCTTCTCCCACCTTCCTCCTGCTCCAGGCTCAGGGAGCCTTCTGATTTGTGTTGCACAGCCATCTGTTCAGACTAATTAACTAATTAACTAATTAATGAACTCTAGGGAAAGGCCCACCATCGTGGGCTCTGAGAACATTTTTCACCTCAGGAAGAGAGATGAAACACTTCTTCTAGAAACACTTCTCTTCACTTTCTTCCCAATTTAAGCTTTTTACTTGCAAGTAAGCATGTAACCTATTTAGAACTAATTGTCACTTGTATCAAGTGTACAGCTTGTACACTTGATATATAATGTAACAGATTTAGGATTTGGTCATCATCCTACCAAAAATGATTTTTGTTTCTTTTTTGTTTGTTTGTTTGTTTGTTTTTTGTTGTTTTAAAATTCAACTTAGTTCATTTAGTTGTATCTTTCATTTTACAGATTTAAAAGGAGGATTTTGTAGATTTTGGTCTTCATAATTATCCTAAGTGGTCAGGGTTTTACCAGCCAAGGTGTGTTTTCCCAATTCTTGTCCAAAATTAGTATATTTAGTTTGCATCAAAACAAGATTATCTCTCTTAAGCTAGGTAATCATATTTGTTCAGTCTACTACGCTGTTTGTTCAGTCATTTATGTGGATAGCCCACCACAAATATAGAAAATACTTTTTGAAGTTCATATTAATTTGAAGCAGAAAATCAAGCTGGTTTTATCCATCATATTTACATATTCCAGACATACAAGTAAGCAGAAAGTTTTGAGATGATTTAGAATCTGAAAAAGTTATTTCAGTTTCAGCTCTATTTATTAAATATGAGGCATTTCATTTATCTAAACATTGTTTGTATCAAGACCACATCACATCTGGGGTAATTTCCAGAAACCCCTTTCTTGCTTTGACCCCTGTATTAGGCAATGAAAACTGGAAGAAAAGGAGTTGGAGGAAACATCATGGGAGGAAAAGCCAACAGATAGCTGAAGTGGTGGATATGAACAAGTCCTACCAATGGCTGGGCTAGAGCCAGGGATTACCAAATCCGGATGTCTTGGGCCAGTGTCCGGAAGGTTTTCAACAAGTCCCTTGGCCAACACACATCCATTTAAATTGAACCAGGTGTGCTGGAGCTGGGAAACTTTGAAAACCCTCCAGACACTGGCCCAAGAGGTCCAGATATGGTGATCTCTGGGCTAGATTGAGCGCCCATGATTAACACAGAGGTGCTAATCATGGGAGCAAGTCTCGAGCACTAGAGCAACAGATGCCCAGATCTCTACCACACCGGTCAGGATGCCAGGTGAAGGCTGTACAAAGAGGCCCCTAAGACAATCCAGCTCCAAACAGTGTGTAGGATACTGGCTGGAAAAGAAGACATGGAATGCCATGACCAAGTAGTCGGCATTGTGTGCAGAGACATCTGTGCAGAATTTGGACTGGAGACCCTGAAGTCACAATGGAAACACCTCCCAAAGTGGTGGAGAAGGAGAGAACTAATTATCCTGTTGGACTTCCAGATAAAGACTGACAAGATGGTAATGGTCCACCAACAAGACACTGTGATCATGGACAAGCAGTAGTGCTCGCATGATGGCAATATCAGGAAAAAAAGAGCACAAGTTGATGTTTAGCTCAATTGGTTGAGTGGCCGCCATATTTCTATATTTTTCTCCAGAGCATTATGCCGCTGAGTGAGATTTCTCCGTGGGAGAAGGGTGTGAAGTAGAGTTGTAGTCAAGACCACACCATCAAGACCAAGACATTACTGAGACCAAGTGCCAAGGAATTACCGAGACCAGGAACTGAGACCAAGACATTGTACATGACTGGGTAATGTCTTGGTCATGACCTTGGTCCTTAGTCCCAGTAATGTCTTAGTCCCAGTAATGTCTTAGTCTCAGTAATGTCTTGGTCATGACCTTGGTCCCTGGTCTCAGTAATGTCTTGGTCATGGTCTTGGTCCCTGGTCTCGGTAAAGTCTTGATCTCATTCATGTCTTGGTCTTTGTGGTGTGGTCTTGACTACAACACTAGTGTGTAGGTAATGTTCATTTGCCACAGCTTCTTCTTTTATTCCTCCTCTGTCTTTGTGGCTCTACACTGACTCACTTCCAATCCAGTGATTCAATTCAAAGTTGTTTGTTTGTTTGTTTTGTTTTTAACCCTATTTAATATAACACCAAAACATTTTGTATATGATCTCAGATTTTAAGTATTTTGGTGCCTAGAAAATCCCCAAAAACACTGCTAATTTATTTCTAGATGTTTCGCAGCTGGTGTCATCCTTTTTTTCTTGTTTTTCTTGAGGGACAGGGTATTTAAGATTTCATTGCAAGAAAGTCCTATATATCCTTTAAAAATTTCTGTAAATCTCTACCAGTAAATAACTCAAATTAACCAAATCAGGTCACAAGCTAGAAACTGGATCAGGGTACACTTAAAGACTGATTGGTATGTGACCAACAGATTGTGACGCAATTTTGTTCTTCTAACTGTTTTATTATGTAAATATTGTGCTGTGAATGTAAAAATGACTAGATCTGATGATCCAAATATATTTGCACTGCATTTATCTAGGAATGATCAGAAAACTGAATTTCTGAATTTCTACAGAGAATTACAGATCTGGGGTCTCATTTATAAAACTGTGCGCAGGATCTATACTAAAAGTGTACGTGCGCAAAAAATCCAAGCAATTTCCCCTTTATAAATCACACTCTCCTTGGAAGTTTGCGCAAGTGAATTTGGCTCATATCCCGCCCCCTACATGCCCACTTTCTACCATGAAGGGTCAATGCAAAGCACCTCATGGATATTTTTTGCATATAAATAAGCCAACTGATCTGAGGCATTTAAACTTGATCGTGGCGACTGAGAAGACGAGAAAACGCAGTTTCATGGAGAATGAAGTGGAGGAGCTTGTTGGTGAGGTGGAGGCTTGAAAGAACGTTATATTTGGACTTCACAGTGGAATCGCAGATAAACAGAAGTGACAGCACGTTGCTGCAGCGGTGAGTGAACACAATGGCTCGCTGCACACCGGAGCGCATTGTGGTCAAAAACTGCGCACTGGGATTAAACGGATTCGGCGGGTCGGTCGAGTCCAGTTTAACACACAGATCCAGGAGTTCCCGAACTTTCTGAGCTACGACCCCCCCAGATACCAGACGTTGTTGTTCCTGACCCCCGCAACAGCTGAGCTCTTTATTGTGCGACATTTCAGATCATCCTGCAGCATCGAGATGTGAGGCTGGAAAACTGTCAGAATCTTCATGAATTAGGGGGATAACGGGGGTTTGGTGGATTATTAATGAAATTAAATTAAATTAAAAATACTTTATTAATCCCAGAAGGGAAATTCAATGTTTGTAATACTGTTTTTTTTTTTTTTTTTACAATGTAACATCTATCTAACATAACAATAATATAAAAAGTACAGGTGCAACAATAATCATACATATGTACACAACTGTAAGAAAACATGATAATAAAAAAAAAACAACTTAGCTGACCAAGATATGAGAAGGGGCTCTTGCAAGATATTGCAAAATTGCAATTTTTATTATGAGTTAGGCTCTAATTTATTTATTAGAAAATGAATGCGTTTATATTCCCACAGATTAATCTCCCTGCATTAACAGATTTATTTTGACAAGCCTAAAAATTCTAAATGTATTTAGTTGACAGCGATTACAATCGTCTGGCGACCCTCTGAAATGATCTAAGAATCCCCAGTTCGGGAAGGTTGCTCAGGGGAATCTATCGGTATCAGTCAGTAATCATGACCCAAGGAATATTCGTGGTTTCTAAAAACTCTCTCCATTTTTTTCCTCTTCTTTCCATGATCTTCCAGCAGTGCAGCGCGTCCGTTGTGAAGCATTATGTACGAGTGTCACCGTTTCCTCAGTAATTACAATCAGCCTCCACACCTTGTTACAAGTAACCTACCAATAACTGTCATCCTATATAATTGAAGCTGCAGCCTACTGTAGCTCTCTGCAATGAGGCTGATGGATCGTACAGCTCAATCCAGGAACAGACGGGGGTTTACGATGGTCTTCAGTCTGATATGATGGTTAAATGCATGATCGTGGCTTCAGCTCATCATCTTACCAGCGGTGCCGCCAGTTTCCCGTCTCCAAAATGTTCGGTTCAGAGTTTGCGTACAGGTGTGCACATTTTCCCGTCAGGTTTGTTTTTATAAATCTGAAACTTTGCGTGGAAAATTACTTACGCCATTTTCAGGCCCTGTTTTGTGCGTAAGCAAGCTTTATAAATGAGACCCCTGGGCATGAAAAAGTTCCCTTTTCAGCCGACTGCCAGCCGACTGCCAGCCACTTACCAGCGACTTGTCTGCTAATTCAATCGCACAGAGAAATGCCTGTGTGCCCAGGGGAAATGATTTCACAGCATAAATGAATGCCAGGAACAAGGACGTTTCAACACACCAAGTTTGGACACTGTACGTGATGACATATTCGCGGGACAAATCGTTCAGCCAGTGATAGTGCAGTAATGGTGCACTATTACTGCACCACTTCTGGCAGAAAAAGGAGGAACTTTTTCATGCCTGCATCTGTATCTACTCTGTTTACATGTACCCATAAATCTCATGACATTTAGCAGACAGCTGGCAGGGCAGGTTAAGTCTGCAAAGTCTATTTCTGTAGACTTACACACTTTTTATGTGCAGCTGCTTAAAAGATTTTATGGCAGTTTGTGTTGATTTAATTTTATTTTAGCACCCCCTTCTTATGTTGAACATCAGGTTTGTTTCTATTTGAATTTTGGTCCAGAAAGTGTATAGGAATATTGCAGATTAGAAAAAAAAAACTAATATCGCAAAACAAATACGGTTATGGTTGAGGAGGTGGATAATGTTTTAATGAAAGGCAAGTGTTCAATACATGAAAAAATTGCATAGCACACAAACATACCCTGGGCTGTTATGGAATAATCTGGCAGTGTTTTGGGTGACCCACCATCTTGCGAAGCTATCAGTACTGGGATGACCAATCATAATCAACACATAAACCAACATGGAAAACAGCATGAATATCTTCACTGACAACGTTGGTTGTTCACATTTATTGATAATAGCGTCTTATTAAGAGATCTTAGTTACTGTGTTATATTAGTTAGACATCAGTGCATCAGTGTTAACGATGATTCATCTGTCAGAAACTGATCTTAATAACTAAAAGTCCACCTTGGAATATAAAACCCAAGTCTTGTGTAACAAGTCATCAAAAGTTGCCAAAGGAATTGTTTCAAAGTTGTGCTAAAGGCTGTGTAGTGTTGCTTTAACTAGTTTAGGCTGTAGGACACATGTATGTGATCTGTCTGTGTTACTTATTTTCTGGTTACAGCAATACCCTCATCGGAGCAAATAATGTTACAGTACATTTCACAATATCTCCCAAATTAGTCATTTACTGTCAGCAACACCGCAGCCCATTGTTTCTTATTCTGTTAGCATTCGTTAGCGAGCATAACCAGTGTTATCCATTGTGTCACATTAAGCGAGTCAGCAACATAAATATATATAACATCAGACAGACGACTGTTTACCAAAATTGACCATGTTTTTGTTGTTGGAAATAAAATCCTGCCTGACACGACAGCATGACAGTCATTTCGCCTCTGCTTTTTTGAATGCCGTGTGTTCCACCCCGATGTGACCACACCACCACCAGCAGACAGACAGTGTCAACCCATGTCCCCCTCAGTGTCACGCAGACAGTGGCAATCTTCATGACTGTAAATGTCTGTGATCTTTGTATTCACTTTGTTACTATCATTAAAGTTTCCACTGCTATTTGAACAGCGAAGAAATGTGAAAGTTCTCCCGGATGTCTTTGACATTAAGAAAACAGTCCGATTCTCATCTGCTCTACTTTGACATGCACAGAAATGCCACCTCAGCTGTGGTGGAGGGACTACTGTACTTCTGGTGTTTGCCCGGTTCAATCTGTGGAGCTCCTTGAAGTCCACATGTGTCGGTTACTGTTGTTTGATGTACTAGTCAGCATACTATCATGCCAGTTCATTAAGTTTTCTCTTCTTTAAGACTGTTTTTTTTTTTTTCCATTTTATAATCTTTTTCTCCACTTTCCCCCTGCAGACGTGGTTATTGTGCTGTAGCTCTGTCTTATCTTAAGAAACAAACCCTTAATAATCACATTACTGTAGCTATAGGCCATGCCCACATGGAGACTAGTTTATCCTTTTATTATACTGTATGTGTCCAGTAAAGTGAAGTCCTTAAGTGAGTGAATCAGTAAACATCACCCTTTTTTTTGTTTGCAACCCATCCACATCTTTTTTGAACTGATGATGACAGAGCCCCAGCTCTCCACATGTGCAAACCCCACTGACAGCTTCAGCAGTGATAGACGACTGCATTCATGCTGCAGAACTAAGCATGATATAGCCTAGCAGTTCCTCATCATCAGTCCACACAAACGTCCCCCTTTCAATGTCAATGTCAGTTTTATTTACAAAGCACATTTTAACAACTGCTTGGGCTTATCAAAGTTCTGTACAAGAGTTAGCCTATACTGAAATTTAAAACACGCTCAGCACTACCGCACAACCATAAAAGTTACATAAAACAACAGAGATACAAAAGATGAAAAAGAAAGGAGAGGGAGAGGGGGGGGGGTAAAAACAGCTGAGTAGCCACCCTAAACTTCACCAGATGCCAATGTAGATAAATGTGTTTTCACTAGTGATTTGAATGATGCTAGGTCAGGAGTGGTCCGGATCTGAGGGAGGGCGTTCCGGAGCCTAGGGGCTTTCAGCTACGTTCACCATCATGTTTGTTAACATCACACGAGTTTATGCACCTGCTCCATGTCTTATTCTCTGGTTTTGATGTATTTCTGTGGCAGTGTGTATATACTGCTGCATTTTCCGTGATTTTGTGTGGACACATGGATTTCTTGAACCATTTCTGTCATTAGGGAAACCTTTTTCAGAACAAAATCAGTTTCATTTCTGTTTGAATGTAGCCTTTATGTGCCTGTATTCTGTAAAGTACTCTAGAAGAGATCTTGCTTATGAAACCTACATTGCCAAAGCATTTCTCAATGTCACATGTTTTCTTAAACATTTATGTCTCATTTTTTAATGAAACCTCAAAGAATTAGCAGAAATGGAGATTTCATGGATATTCAAGTCTCCTACAATTTAATCTTCTTCGTGTGTTGTTCAGTGCTCCTGCACAACTGTCCACACTAGAAATAAAAAGTCTATATGTTCCTTTAGCTATGGTAAATTGGTTTCCCTATCAAGTACAGATTAGTCAATTAAAGTTGATGTAAGCAAAACTGATGTCCTCATGTGCTGCTGTTTGTGACACACTGGTAAGCATGATTTTATCCTTTACTTAATACATAGAATTTAACAAGCTTGTACACATGAAAACACTTTTTGGCAAAGGTCAACCATATCCACAAATACTGTTTAGCTCAGTGAGCACTGGGAATGAGTTTACAATGTGCTGCCCAATGTTCTCAAAAACTCATTTGAAGCACAACATGAACAGTATTGTTAGCAAGCACTGTCAATTAATTACAGCCTGCTGCCTTCTCACAACTCAGCTATGTCTAAATAAACATAAAACACACCTCCTACTCTTTACATAGAGCCATAATCTTCCCACTCTACAAGCGAGGCTTCCTAGCACACATTTTGTCTGCAAACTAAAAGAAAATTCAAATCATGTTGCCACTCTGTTGTCCTTGCTGCTTTGAGTGCAACTCAAGAAGCTGAGCATAAATAAAATAACTGAATATACATGCTTTGTTTTGTGTGCAGAAGTACATTATAAGCTCTTACCCAACATTGCCTTTCATGATTCATTAGGGCAGGGGTGTCAAACTCCAGTCCTGTAGGGCCGCTGCAAGTTTTTACTCTTTCCCTGCTCCAGCACTTGATTCAAATCCAATGGATCCAACAGGTTCTTAACTTCTTCACAATGATCAATTGATTTCAGTCAAGTGTGTTGGAGCAGGGAGACAACACAAAGCTGTAAGATTGCAGCCCTCGTGGACTGGAGTTTGATTCCATATTTAGAGTTTCACGCTCCTGACAAAGAATTGCTAAACAAGACAATTACTTCCTCTTTCAGGCTAGGCTCACGTTGAACATGATTGACTTCATGTCTTTGAAGTGGAAACTCTGAAAGAGGCAGACAGAATGTTTTATCGTTTATTGATTATCCATGTTTTATGAGAAATATGTGTGAAATGTTCTGTTGGCTGCGACACGTGTCTGCAAACCCGAATTGCCTCTCCGGGATAAATAAGATAATCTGAATCTGAATGAGAGTAGTAGCCATCTTATTTTTATGTTTTACATCATCAGTATCCATTATGAATCAGAATCCATAACTTTCCAAACCAAAACCATAAATTGCAGTATTGCAGGTTTGCTTGGTGTTGAGGCACACTTAAGAATTACACATAGTAGTGTTTTTCCTTTTTTTAAAAAAAATCAGAGATCGACCTTTTTTTCTGAAATGGAACCTTCTTTGAAAAAGTCTGAGGCATCTTTGTGTCAGGGTGATGTTTGAAGCATTGCTTTTCAAGTTTTGCCTGACAGCCTGGTTTCATTGCACATTCTGGTTCAATCCGAGTGGACATTTGCAGGTAATTTTGAATTGGATATGAAGTAGCAAAAATAATGCTATCAAAGGCCTGTTGTACTCAGATCACATCAGTTCTGTGGAGCAAGGCTCTATTACAAGGTCATTTTATTTCTGGTTTACTTGACATACAGTATGATGCATAATTGAAATGGACCTGCCACCTCAGCTTTACATTGAACTTTGAGTGTCAAAGAGATGTGACAGATGATCTAACAAAAATGTGCAAGATTTGAAATCCGGAAACAGATGGTTCTTTTTTTTCTCTCTTTCCGAGGCGTTCTCCTATAATATTCACCCAACGTTTCATTTACATTTTGGAGATAATCCCCAGCTTTGCTGCATAATATTGAATGATCCACTCCATACCAGTCATCAAAGCACAGTGTTCAGTGCAAGGACGACTGTGACATGTTGCAATCCTTTATTTGTTTCCTGTCTTTGTAAAAGTGCCTCTACCTGTGCTTGACTAATTGAGTGACTCATATGTAAAGAAACAGGAGAGGTTTGTTTCCTCTTTTCAGTAGCCTTTTCACTCTGAGCATAACGAGAATCTCGGCCATTCAAATCATCTCTTGTGTGATGTCATTGTAAAATTATATAATGTGTCCTTCATCATGTTCCTTTCACCTCTGTCAGTTAGGATCTGATAGCAGCTTAATGCAATATTCACTTTAATACCTGTTTTATGTCTGGACTTTTTTTTTTTTTTAATCTCTCCCTCTCCCAGACTCCGTACCACCCCCTCCCCCATTCTGCTCTTGTTCTTTGCTCTCTGTGCTGCTCAAAAAGATGTTTTCAATGACCCACTACAGTCTTCAAGATGTCTCAGTAGTCAGACAGTCAGATGGCTGACTGACAGTTCTGGACTTGTGAAGGGCTTTCACAGATGATCATAACTGTGGGACTATAAGAGTGCCACAAAAGAGAATAAATCTGTCAACGAATAAGATAATATGTGTGAATATAAAAAGAATGAATGTAAAAATAAATATGTTTAAAAAATGGAGACATAAAAAGAGAAGACTGACTTAAGAATGAATGAATGTCGAATTGCAAAGACAAATTATAAAATATAAGGGAATATTCATAAACATTTTGGAGTATTTCTTATCTGATATATAGATGTATTTGTATTTACTTAAAAAATATATTGATTATTAATTACTAGTATCTGTATATTTACTGGTAATTATAAAATCCAATGCATTAAATTAGTGCATTAATGATGCTTTTCCCTTTTTTTTTTAAATTTCTTTTACATTTTTATTGTTTTTGCATATTCCTAGAGACTTTTGCTTTTAAATGTACTGTATGACATTTAGACGTGATGTACAGTATCTGAGTTAAAACCAGGAACCATATGCTGAAAGTTCCTTTCTTTTAAATCCTGGATTACACCGTAAAAAATATCAGGCTTACACAAAAATAAATAAATAAATCTTGGATTACACCTGCCACTTAGATTGCGAACCAATTATTGTCATAAATTTGCCCTAAAATAGTGATCTCAATCTGGCTCTGCAAGCATCTGGCGTTGAATGAGGCTTTTCTGCCCAGGCAAAGTCATAAATCCCCGCACATGCATCCTGAAAGCATGGCCCACAGGAAGTACTGTAGTTCCCGATGAGGTTATATTCTACCTCAACAAATTTGAAATCCTACAAAGTTCCCTCTGTGGCTCAACAAGCAGGTAATAGACAGCACACAGGAAGAGGAAAGGGATGGTAAGTGGAGCTAAACAGTTAGAAACACTTATTTGAAAAAGAAAAAACTGCAGGTTCATGGCCAGATGTTTGCATCTCATCTTAAAATGTCCCACATCCTGTAGACAATATTGTGATGTTAGTGCCTGTTTTATGTATTGTATGTCTTTCTTTTCTCCAAGTTAAAGGTTAAGCCAAATAATCTTTAATATACATTATTTTCCTAGATATGATGCAATATCAATAGTGGGATAAAGGCATTTACCAGCTCAGCTTTGCACAGCAGATAAAGACAGAGTGCTTTGACAGTGTTTACATCCTATTGACGCATGCCTTATGATAAAATAACTCTCAGAAGCATACATTAAACCAATTATGTGTCTTGGTGGATACTATGCTGCAGACTATGAACATATCAGATTTGAATTTCCCTCCATCTCATGCTCACTACTAGTGTTTTCTTTCATCCATTCATTTCTGTCTTCAGCTTTTATTTCTACTTAGAGGTTCACGACTCTCCTCATAGTTCCTTAGCTCTTACCTAAAGCAAGTGTTGAATATGCATGAGTTCAGCCTTAAAAACTGCTGGCCTCAGCTCTAAAGTCAGAAGGAAGCCCAACTCAGCAGTAGGAGTAGGGAGGATCAGAAAGAAAACTTACTGAAAGAGGAGGAGAGGAGAAAGGGGAACATGTTTGACTTGTTTTTTCTGTACATGTTGCCTCTAAACAGAGAGCTCGCTCAAGCTAGCAGGCTAGCTCACTCTTGACTCAACCGCTCTGACTTCATCTTCTGCATTCATGTGCACATGCATACTGCTATTTGTCTGCTTGAATATGTGTATGCAAGTGCTTTTGTGAATGTCTGTCCATATCATTTTGCCAGAAGCCTTGGACTGTTGCCAGGCAACTGTGGCGGGCAGCTCAGCACTCTGCTGGGCAGCAGACGCTTCCACATGCCCATGGTTTTGATAAGCGGTTTGGGTCAACGCTGATATGTGACCGGGTCAGAGTCATGTCAGGCTAAGAGCCAGACAATTGCTGAAATGATCTAAGGATGATTCAGTTGCGTAGATATTTGTGAGCAACATCTTTGTTATTTGGAATAAATCTTTCAAGGAAATATTTAAGCAATGGCGAAGTAAAGTAAGATTTCTGTTTTTAGACATCTATTCAACATAAAGCTTTGCACTATGGAAGCTGAGAGCAGCTTTGTTTTTTGTGAATTAGGTAATCCTATTGTCAGTACTCTGCATACCAATTCAATCAGGCTTGATCTTTATTATTGTTGTAATTATCCAGTTATTAGCAATAATTACTATCCTCTCACTGCTGGAGGTTTTGAACCTTCCAGACTTTTAAGTTGGTCATAAGTCTTACATGTGCTTTTGAATCAATAGATTAAAAAAAAAAAAATGCATATACACATTAATTTTCTGGTTGAAATTTATTAATGACTTACTGTCTAAATTTAAATTACCATAATGGAAAAAGACAAAGAATTCTGTTAAATATTTACACAATCTCACCAGGTTAACCCATCAAAACTACAAGCTTCAAGTACTGTATACTGCTAACTTTTTTGGAAGTACAGCAAAGACTGTAGATAGATGATGTACCACACCAACTTATTTTTAGAAAGAAGGTCGGATTGGCATGTTATCATCTCCTCTATCATCACTGCTGCTTTTACCATGATTATCACATACGCTGAATGCACCAACAATGAAACTTAATTTGCTATTCCACTCACTCGAGCATGTTGACTGTCTTGATTTCCACCATCTGTGCCTGCGTACTGTACTATTATTACTGTCCTACTTTTTTTTCTAACTGCCCTTCAAAATGTACTGTTAGTAGGGCTGCATTTGTGGCTTTTAATTCCCACACAAGGAAACACACCAAGCTGTGAATAGATTTATACACCAAAAACCAAATTTGTCTTTAGAAATCAAACAGCTTGTGCAGACAGGCTTGAACCATGACCTTGTAAATAGTGGTTGATGCCGCATATACAAGGTTATACTGTACACAGCCTGCAAGAACAAACATTTATTCAAACACAAGTATAGATGTGCAGCAGGGAGGGAGAGATCATGCCGCCACAATGTCATAGCATAGAAAAGAACATTTTTAGTATATAGAAATGAAGCAACCTGCAGGAAGAAGCAAAAATTCTGGTTTAAAGGTGATTGTCTAAGTTGCAGTTATCCATTTATTTTACAGAACCTTTTATGATATGCTTATATAGTTTAAGAGAGCACATTGCAACAGTAAGAATGTAAACATTAAACGACATTAACAGTCTTGTTGGTGTTTAAATATCTTCAATGTTGATGGAACTGAATCAGTTTTTACAATAAAACTCAATACTGACAAAAATACAAACAGAAAAATTAACTTTGAACACAATTTATGGAACATTTCACTGATAGTAACAGCCTCTAAATATTGTCTTGTTGCCATCTAGAAGTCTTATAATGTAGCTATTCATCCAACTCCTCGCAGCTTTGTATTCAAACCTCTTTAAGTTTGCAGGAGCTCTTTTTGTAATGGCAGATTTCAGCTCCCTCCAAAGGCTTTTAGAGGAATTTAGGTCAGGACTCAGTGCTGGTCAGTCCTTATTTCCCTTTTCAGTCCTTCTTTTGTGCCATTGGATGTGTGCTCTGATGCTCTCAGGCAGCTTTTGAATCTTCAAAATGTTTCTTTGTCAACGCTTTTATGACAGTGACTTTATCAGATAATGCAAAAAGTAAATGCAGGTAAATAAGATTTTAGGATTTTTTAAAATAGAGAAATTCAATAAGGAACCTATCCTTGATTCATAAATCAAAAATGTTTTTTGTTTGTTTGTTTGTTTCGTAGAATCCTTTTTTTTTTTTTTTTTTTTTTTTTTTTGGGGGGATTTCTTTTGTTTTTGTTTTTTGGGGTGTTTTCTTGTAGAAAATCACACAATTATATACAGTAGACAGTTTTGGAACCAGGTCCTTGCAGCATTAATTTCTATGTAAGCTGAAACTTCAGAAGCTTTTGTTTTGACTTTATATCCATAACATCAACATTTATTGTTTTCTAAAGAGAGAAAATATTTTGTATCTTATTTTTGGTGTCATGCAGTAACATCTTACTGTAAACTACAGTATGCTCTAAACAGGCTAGCAGTTTTATGTCTTAAAACCAGCATGTATCCTCCAAGTTTCAAGTTCATCTGCCTCATTTATAAAACATTCATCATTTTATACTTCAGCTTAGTTCACCTCACAAAATATGAGGAAAAAAAAAACTTTGCTTATGTGTGGTCTTTGTGTCCTTCACAACTTTTGGTTTATTAATCTCAAATTAACATCAAATGGCCACTTGTCATCAAACACAAAGACGTAGGCTCTTAAAACTTCTCCCCTGCTTTTTTTGTCCTCAATAATGCAACAACGGTCATGATTATAATTTCACAAACTAACTGTAGAACATTGTGTCCTGTTTTGTGTCTGGACCTCAGTTCCACCAGCCTTCAATTGATAATTTCTCTCAAATTGTTTATAGAGCTGACGTAAAGTTTGCCAAAGGCTTTGATGCATAATGCATTTCAAACTACATTATCCCATAACCAGGGGGGAAATCACTCTCATCAAGTTTTAACTCAGTGTAGACATCACATCATTTCCAGGTCAAAGTCAAAGTGAAGTTTTATAAATATCTCCATGCGCATAGTTGTTTTGTTTTGTTTTTCTTTGTTGAAGTCATACTTGTAGCTACTTATCTACAGTGTTCATTCTGACTAACTTTAGCTTTAAGTTAAGTTTATCAAAAGTAGATAGGAAATATCATCTAAACCCAAGTGGCAAGGTAGGACTATCTTTGAGTTAGTATGTTTTTGTTGCCCAAATAACCCAATTGAATAACCCAGGTAGTAAATAGAAAAGAATTTTATTTTTTTTAAAAAGAAAAGAAAAATTTGAGAAACTATTAGATAGCGCCCATTAGTGTTCATAGATTTGTAACTCACTGCAATCTGTTTCTCCTAATTGCAGCTTAATGTTTTGGCTTCAGACTTTCAGTTAAATATCAGTGCTCAGCAGTAAGCTAGCTAAGTAAATCCCAAAGAACTGATGATTACACATTGATGCTTTCTGAAGATGAAGAAAAGGTGAAAGGAGAAATCTGAAAGGACTTTAGAAAAAGATGACCACTCTTCATGCCGTTTTATTCAGGTCCTTAACAAAATGCAAAATTCAATTGGACCCTAAAAGTCCTGACACCTCATCCTGAGGCAGGCCTGATGACCCATGATCAGGCCTAGGTCGAGTGACAGTGGAGACCCTATTAGCCCTCACACTCACTCACTGGCTAATTTAAATTCGGACAAGAAAAAAGTTGAACTTGTTGATGATTTTGGTTAGTTTAAAAAAAAAAAAGGTATATTTATGTATATATATATGTATTGCATTGTATTGTTACAGCCCTATATATATCTATACATATATAGGGGTGTAACAATACAAAAATTCACGGTTCGGTTTGATACGTTAGTGTCACAGTTCAATATTTTTTCCAAACAAAAATCATTTTCATACCTCTTTTTTTAAAGGGACTAGAGGCAAGATTAAGAAACGAAACTCGCGACTGGCGCTTCAGGTAACTGCAGCCACAAGCCAAGCCGTCACGAGAGCATGCACAAACTGAAGCTAAAAAGTTGTTTACTAACCTTTTTCTTCGTAGTTACACTTTTTAGTGTCTTTCAGTTGATCTGGATCGTTTGCTGATGGCAGAAGAATCCATAACTAACGCTTACAGTGTCTGAATTTACCGTGACCGTCTTCTTCCTGCATCAAAACTGCGGATGTAGCGTCATTTGACGTCACGGCAGCACGGGAAATTCGGACACTGAATTGCAGCGCATTTTGCAGCACACAGCCTGTTCAAGGCAACGGAGAGAAACATGGGTGGAAACTTTCTTTTTGGTATTTAGTGCTTCATCACTTATTAGTATTAAAAAAAAATGGACATGCATGTTTGTTTGTTTTTTAATTCCTGCCTCAAGTCCCTTTAACCATTGTGCTTTTTCCATAATAGCTTAACCTCAGGATCATACTTAACATGAAGACCAAAGTAGTTCCAAATGCCAGATCTGAATGTAGTCGAACGAGTAGTTGAACACAGATCCACTGAGTTTTCATCATCAGAACAAGCTAATAAAATAAATAAAAAATTCTGTATTGTTCAATATTCGATATATGGTGGTCACGGTCGCGGCTGGAATTTGTGCTAGCACCGGCTATTCCTGTATGTTGAACTGGACATTTACTCCTCTGCTGTTCTAATGTTTTACGCTGAGAATAAAATAGTGCCCGACAGTCGGGGCACCTGTTGCTTAGCAACGTTTGCTACTTGAGCCATGGCGACTGGACTTTGGCCTATCACCGGCCATTTCTGTAGGTTGAACTGGACCTTTCCTTCTCTGCTGTTAGCTGTATGCGTCTTACCACTGGTCTTCTTTTTGTCTTTTTCGTTTTGGGGAGGGTAAATCCTTAAACTCAGCCTGGACCCAGAGCTCAAAATCTCCACACTCGCTGAAGACGTTCAAATTAATTGGGAAGTCATCCATTTTTGGTCACAAGGTATCGCTACGTGCTTGCTTGCTGTAGTGACCAGATTACTTGCAATGCAGAGGAATATTAGGATCACTGCAAGACCAAAGGTTAAAAAAAGATTTTTAAAAAATCTGTTGCCATTGACAGCGGTCATAATACTAAAATAATGACCACTGGAACGTTGGGAAAACCCATTCAAGTCAACGGAGCAATAGCATTCTAAAGAGCCGTATAATAAATGCCTGTATTGAATGGTTCCATATGAATACATGTATTGTTGCACCCCTAATATATGCATACAACACATATATACATATATATATATATATATATATATATATATATATATATATATATATATATATATATATATAGAGAGAGAGAGAGGAGAGAGAGAGAAATGACAGTTAGGGCTTAATCATGCATGCACCCCGGGATTCTGAACACTACGGCCTTTTCACATATATGACTTGCAAGCTAAGATGCACCTTCTTATTAACACATAAGACATATGCGTACTGATGGAGCTGAGCCACCTCTGTTTGACATGTGTGAGTTACCAAATAAAAACAGCCATGGTTTTGCAAAGGTGTCTTTTTTTCCCCCATTAGACACAGATGGTATGTGAAAAGGGCTGTCAACAGACATTTTTGTTTACCTTTGAATAAGTCATTCCTGCCCAATGTAATCAAGACTGTTAGCTAAATCCAAATTATTGAGGAATACGTATGAATTAAACCAGCCCCTGGTATCAGCTATGGAAACATTAGGAAAATATAGTCATTCAAAGGAAGTGACACTAACTGCTGCAAAGCAGTACTGCCAGAATGAGAAAATGGAGAGATGAGTTGGCCGAATCGAAGCCGGGTGAACATGCAGGAACAATTTTCTTTGTCATCACATCTTCCACTCGTACAGACACAGCTCTGAGGAGTAAGCAATTTTCTGAAATTATTTTACGTGTTTCCTGGATAATAAAGTCATTCAAACAGTGATAAAATTGAAAAGCTACAACTGTTGCAGGAAAAAGGAATTTGGTGCAGCTTGGAACACATGTAAAGTACTCTAATTTACTCTCACAAGAACAAAGCTTCTGGTTGTCTGCATAACATTCTGCTGAGTTTATTTTATCTTGTTGTGGGTGTGCACCTGCTGTGTAAATGTGTGTCCAGGAAGTAGGTGAAACATGCCTTCTGCTGCTCTCTTCCTCTCTCTACAGACAAGTTTCTTTAACTCGTACTTTCAGCGTGGGCATTAAAAGTTAGCAATTTGGCGAGCTCTCACTGTGAAATCTCAGGGGTGGAGGCGGAGAAATTCTGAACAATGACAGGATGCCATCTTCTGTTTGTATAAGACAAGTTCGGGGTAAAAAGAAGAAGACGAAGGGTTGTGATATTTTGTGCCCTTGGATTTCTGTCATGCTCCTTCAGTCTGAATTTCTCCCTTTTCCTCTGCATATTTGTTCTGATTTTCCCCTGCAGGGTTTCTGAGCACAGGGGACCAGTCGGCAAAGGGGAACTATGGCTTGCTGGACCAGATCCAGGCTCTGCGCTGGCTCAATGAAAACATTGGCCACTTTGGAGGAGACCCAGAGAGAATAACCATCTTTGGCTCAGGAGCTGGTGCTGCCTGTGTGAACCTTCTCATCCTATCTCACCACTCTGAGGGTAAGTTTCTTTTAGCCATGCTGGTTGTCAAAGGAGATTAACATTTTAGACCAGCGTGGGTAATATATTCCTTTTCAGAGCATGTTGGTAATTTCAGCGGGCAGCCTGAACCAGATTAGAATATTTGGAAAAACAGTATTATTCTGTTAACATCCAACTATGATCCCCCCCCCCCCCCCCCCCCCCCCCCCCCCCCCAACATTTGCAACATTAGAGTTCTTCTTTTTTTTTTTAATAAGTGTTTAAAACTGCACAGACAAGAGGAGTCGACAGATGGGTGAAAATAGTGTGTTTTCTGCCAATACTTATCTTTGGATGCTAAATCATGTAATAATTTCAGATAACATCAGTCCACGTGGGGCTTAAATCAGTGAACTCATCTGAAAAAATTGGGTTGCTGGTTGTATTATAAAATTACTTACCCCTCTAACAGATGAAAAGTTCAAATTGTCTGATGATTTGCCACCGCAGGTACTGGCCTCTGCGGTAAAAGATAGATTTGAAGGGGCTGTTGAAAAGACATCATCTGGTTCTTTTTTCAAATGACACGAGCATTCCAGATATTTTTCGAGCTATCACATATTACTGTGGGGGTATTGTAAAGACCTATGATATCAGCTGTTGTTAAACTTTATCTTATTTCCCCCAAAATGATAGATCACAAACTGATTTTGATGTCTTATATCTCCTTTGATGTAACAGATTTCATTTTTGCCTGTGATTTTCTTTTTAATGATTCTTATATTTATCGTGTAGTTTTTATACATTTTAAATTGGATCAAAAATATCCACCCCAAAACATAAACGTTTTCAGATCAGCTATGGTTTAAAATAGCAATATGCATCTGTAGGGCTCTACTGCATTTAGCAGTCGTATCAAAGTCCAACACAAAACACAGTCAATCCTAAAAGGAAAACATTAGATGCAACCTTTCAAACAGCTCCAAGGAGTCCAATTTTGTCCCTCTTGTGGGATAAAATTGTGCATTCTTAATTGAAGAATGTTCATTCACTGAAGGAAAAGCTAGAATGCCACTTACTCCAACAAAGATTTATGAACACATTTGCATGTATATGAGCATGCACGCAAGAAGGAAATATGAGGTGCTCAGAGAGCCAGACTGCATGCTCTGGTAAGATTCCCATCACACCACTATTTTCTTAAGAAGGAAAAAATTGCTGCTGTGTTAAGATTTAAAATACAATAGGCTGTTATTCCTGTTGGATGGCATGACAAAATGCTGTAAGAAAATGCCAAAACACAAAAAAAATGGAAGATAACATAAAGAAAAAAAAAAAATGCTGTGATGACAGCTCTGCAAACTGACCATTCTGGAAATGGGATTTTTAAACGTAGGTTGCTCCTGTATCTCCACATATACAGTAGTTTGAAGACATTCCTAGAATACTTGTCCATTTGTTTAAACCCTGAGGTCAAGATTATCCCAAATAAGTCCGATGGAGCGATCATGCTTTTATCTGTTACATAACAGCTATCATAAAGATGTTTCCACTTCCAAAACCCCTCATGTAGGTGCAAAAGAAAATAGCAGTAAAGTCTCAAATGAAGAAAAAAAAAAGTCTGTCATTGCTCTTGCTCAGCAACACCATTTATTAACCCGACAGATGTGTCGCCCCACTCCTTGACTTTTGTCATGCTGTTGTGAAAATTGTCTTCTATCTACTCTGCTCTTACATGGAGAGTGCTTACTCATTGCCTGTTTCTACAAGTGCAAGGCAATTACTATTCCATGGGTGTGTCAATCACACCTTCAGATGTGCGCAGAGTTCGACCCACTGAAGATCAGAATACCAAGATACCACACGTCACAAATCTCAACCTTGTCTATTTATGGCATTATTTATGAGGATTAGTTGTCTAATGACGGAAAGCATCAGCCGTCTAGATTTCATAAATCACCCAAACCATGAATTATGTGGAATGCCACTCCTACATGAATAAAAAGAAGAAGAAGGAAAAAAAACATTCATCAAGCTTCTTGGAGCAAAATATACCATGGGATGTCATCACTTAAACCTTTCAGGGATTAAGTTTGTAATTGAAAGATCCTGTAAACTTCTCTTCTTGTAAGGATTTCTTCAATGTCACCTCGGATGTATCACCTTTTTAATGCCCTGAAACGCCCAGGAGGTCTGAGGCATCAAAATGAAGTATAAAAAGCGATGCTGAGTGAGAGCAGCGTACAGGAATTTCGTCTTGATTTGAATATTTTGTTTAAAAAACCTAAACACAAGTGTTTGAACCAAAGATCTTATCACTTTGAGTTCCAGTCATCTTCTACAGGATAATGCTCAGGACATCATCTCATCAGCCAGGGTCTGCAGGATGAAGTTACTGTTGGAGGCTAATCTCATCATGTCCAATAGGGATGCACGATATAACTGGCCCCCTATCGGTATCAGCCTATATCAGCCTATATCAACCTTAAAACTGAGTATCGGACATCCGCTACCCCACCGATATTTAACCGATATTTAAAAGATTAGGCCACTGTTTCTAAAGTCTAAAAAGAAACAAAAAATTCTTCTTCAAAAGCTTCTTTTTTACAGACTTTAAAACTTCGAAAGACTAGGGGTGGGAAGAAAAAAAATATTGATACACTGAAATATCGCGATATTTTCATATGCCAATATATAGACATTTAAAAATGCAGTATTGATCTATTTTACTAAAGAAATCTCGCGATATTTCATTGTTCTGTTACGAAATCTCATGAGAATTCACAAAAATTTCGCAATATTTTCATATGCTGATAAATTGACATTTAAAAACAGGGTATCGATGTATTTTACTAATGAAATCGCACGATATTTCATCGTTCTGTTACGAAATCTCACGAGAATTTTACAAAAATTTCACAATATTTTTATATGTTGATATCATATAGACATTTAAAAACGCGGTATTGATTTATTTTACTAATGAAATCTTGCGATATATAGTTCTTTTACGAAATCTCATGGGAATTCATGAAATATCATGAGATTTTGTTACAGAATGACGAAATCTTGCGAGATTTTGTAAGTAAAATAGATCGATGCCACGTTTTCAAATATCAATTTTATATCAGTATATGAAAACATTGCGATATTTCAGTGTATCAACATTTTTTCCCACCCTTATTTTTTAAATTGTCAGAAACAAATAACAAAACTGCTATTTGCAATGACTGCTTTTTTTTTCAGCTTTAATATTGATATCGATGTTGGTTATCGGCCACATGACTTAAAATATCAGCATATAGGATTTCGGCCAAAATTCCAATATCGTGCATCCCTGATGCCCAACATTCTTATGGGTCCCACACATGTATAACAAAACAAACAAATAAAACTACACATAAATATATTATTGTGTTGTTTGTCTTGTTTTAGTTTAAGTTGTTTGCTTCCTCTTAATGCATCTGATGATTGCGAGGACTACTTAATATATCACTTATCTCATGGTACAGAATGAAAAATAAACATTGGAAAACTGAATTATTCGAACCGGCTAGAAGTTTCAGCTGCAGCTCTTACGTCACAATTTGGCACAAAAACCTTTCATTTTGAACTTGTCTGTGTGATATTACTTTTTTTCAAGCTCGAAATCCAAAGTTTGTTTACAGTGAAAATCCCGCCCTAGAGCAGCGAATTCTGTGACCCATTAAATCTTATGACCTGAACTTCAGCTTTAACCTCTCGTGTTATACAAGCAGCAATAAACTTTTCAATTAGGTTCAGTTTATGTAATATGAGTTGAGATTCAGCAACTGTGGTTCATCCACAAATGAATCGGTAAATAAGGAAGTAAAAAAAAAAAAAAGGTTTTGTTTTCTAATGTTCATACATAAATGTAATACTTTTACATTCATTGAGTTTATTTATTTAGTTTTCATATGTAGTATTTATGTGCATATTTCCATTTCTTTTGTAACATAAGAAGGAAAAATTGGCTTACACAAATTGTGCTGTGAGGCTGGTAAAATTTCTGTTATATTTCTCATTCTAGAGGGATACTGTATGTACAAGTGAAAATTACTGCATTTAATTTGCACCTTCACATTTCTAAAACACTCACCAGATGTTTGATCGCTAATCTTCTGACGTTATAGTGGTAACCAGAGCCGAGAGAGAGAATTTTTTAACTTTTTTTAGAATTCAGATTATGTTTTTTTTAATAAACCATTAACCTTTACCCTGAAAGATCAACAGAGTTAAAATAAAACAAATATTTATTTACTGAAGGAAGCAAATCTTTATTGTGTGGGATGGAAAAGCATTTTATTGAATAATATTTGAGAATTTTTTAGTCCTTGTGATTACTGTATGTCAGCTAATTCTGTCTGTTATTACAATACTAAGATAAATACTCAGACTGTAGAGCCTTTGAAACTCTTCTTTTGATTATTTCTTTATAACTATATCTATGTCATCATTGATGGCAATTTCATTTTTAATGTATATTCCTTCAAAATTCTTGTTATAAGTCAGGGAATGAAAGAAATAGGTTGTCATGTATACATTTGCTTGACTTTAAAAGCACCCTGCAACACCCCACAGTGCAGAAAAAGTTGGAGGCTGAATGGCCTTTAAGGTGCTGTGTGTGTTTGTAGAGGAGAGATGAGATGAAGAGCTGAGCTGGAGCTGCAGCTGAGAAGCTTCTTAATTGATTTCACAGGGAGAGGAGCGGGGGTGGGGCACATGCAGAATATGGGGGGGCTCAATTATTAATGACAGAATCTGCAGATAAAACAGAGGGACAGCAAGCCACTTTACATAACAGTGCAGCGGTGCAACAGTGCATCAGTTTTCTTTCTCTTTCTGTCTTTTCTCGCTGCCGTCTACAGCGTTGTCCCTGCTCTTCTGGCTGCTTTGTAACAAACACTTCATTTTCTTACACCAATGTTCATAATGATTTTCTCCAGCTGTTAAAAGCAGCAGGATATTTTCTTCAAGTTGCTTTTTATGTTATACTCTTAAACTGCTCTTCCTCCAAGATGTGCATTATTTAAAGCACTCGCACTGTAGGGCCTTGAGGCCCTTCATCAGCTGCAAGCAAAAATGTGTCAGAGGGAAAAAAAATAATAATTAGTGGTTGTTTGTTTTAATAAATGGTGATGTTTTCCGTAGGTCTGTTCCAGAGGGCCATTGCTCAAAGTGGCTCGGCCATCTCCAGCTGGTCTGTCAACTACAGACCACTTATGTATACGAAGATCCTTGCAAAGAAGGTGGGCTGCACTCTTGGGGACATGGCTGAGTTGGTGGACTGCCTGCGAAGAAAGAGTTTTCGAGAACTAGTGGATCAAGATATTCAGCCTGCACGCTACCACATTGCCTTTGGGCCTGTAGTAGATGGAGACGTGGTCCCAGATGACCCTGAGATCCTCATGCAGCAGGTGGGATGGATTTCTCAGATTAGAATGTGTAATTCTGTTATACTGTAGAACTTTATTTTTATGTTCAGCATTATGGAAACATTTCTGTTGTTAAATGTGCTATACAAATAAAGGACTGGATTGGATTAGATTGTAAAGTCTTCTTACATCTGGTGCGCAAGCACCACCTCAGGATCACTGCCGATCACGGTCGATCATGCCATGCCATATTGTGTGTTTGCAGGGCGAGTTCCTCAACTATGACATGCTGCTAGGTGTTAACCAGGGAGAAGGCCTGAAGTTTGTGGATGACAGTGAAGGAGAAGATGGAATATCGGCTGCTTCATTTGACTACACTATCTCAAACTTTGTGGACAATCTGTATGGATACCCAGATGGTCAGATCCCACCCTATTTTACCTTATAACTGCAAATTTAATCATGAAATCTGTATCTTTAAAATCTACAGAATGAAAAAGCTAAAACAAAAGCAAATATGGTCAAGTCTACAGAGTTCCTCCTTAAACTAAAACTTACCCGTCTACTGTGATTCGCAAGGCAAGTGTGAGGGATAGAGAAGATAAAATGAAGCAAAGCCCAATTAATATGTTTACGAATGACATTATATTATCTCATTGAGTTACAGAAAATGTGCAGATGAAAGCATTTCATATTACTCTCCATATTTTTTCTATAGGAACTCTATACTTGCACAGATCCCTCGTCCTTTTTTAAGCTTAGCCAGCAGAGTAGATTAGCAGGAATTCTCTTGTAATCCCATGATAATAGTGCTATAAAGGCACTGATCAATTATATATGCTATATGTATTTAGGACACAGTATATTCCACTATCTAAGGATGAATAATTAAATATATAGCAGATATAAAAACAGATGGCATCTTGCTAAATGTTAGCTTGTTTCTCAACATTATTTCTTTGTTTTACATTTATTATTGTGCACTTATACATAACAGCAGTCCTGAATGTTACTGAAAAATTGAAAGTGTTAAATACTTAAATGTAGAAGCTGTTTTAGCGTTTTAGACATTGAACGTTTCCTTTCGTAGCAGAAATCCCTCCAGGAGCCCCCTAGAGTATCCTACAGCTAGCTGTTGGGGACTCTGCTGACAGTGACACTTTATCACTACCACAGAAACCCAACTGGAATTAAATGAATAATAGGATAGAAAAATAAATAAATGAAGGAAATAGATGACTTGTATATTTCATTTTACACTGACGATGTTGCAGCTTTTAACATTACAGCATAAGATAAAAGTCTGCCATTCTTCTTGTCTCAAGTAACTAGTCTAGACATGACATAAATTTACTGTTACCCCAAAATAAGTGCAGATTTTAGCTTTACTTCCTTTCACTTAGTGTTGCAGATAATGTTCTTTACTGTATGTCAGTGTATACTCACCCATATCCCTTTTCACTTCTTCCAAGGTAAAGATATCCTAAGGGAGACCATAAAGTTCATGTACACAGACTGGGCTGACAGGGACAACAGTGACATGCGTAGGAAGACCCTTCTGGCTCTGTTCACGGACCACCAGTGGGTGGCCCCAGCTGTTGCCACTGCCAAACTGCACGCTGAGTTCCAGTCACCTGTCTACTTCTACACCTTCCACCACCACTGTCAGACCGAGGCAAGGCCAGACTGGGCAGACGCTGCCCATGGAGATGAGATTCCCTACGTGTTTGGGATTCCCATGGTGGGAGCCACTGACCTGTTCCCCTGTAACTTCTCCAAGAATGATGTAATGCTCAGTGCTGTTGTCATGACGTACTGGACCAACTTTGCAAAGACGGGGTAAGGAAAAAGCCAGATTGAATGATACTGATGCTGATTTGCACCTTTTTGTTAAAAGGAAAAAAGGCTGTTGTGCCATAAGCAATGGCTTTTAAGTTTTATTTGTAACAGAACAGCAGCATTTCTGGTGCTTGTCATGTACAATAAGTCAAGCTGACCTGGTTACAGCTCAGCTAGGCCACTTAATTGGGCTACGTCCTTGGCCCAATATATAAACATGAAAGGGAATCGATTTATTGACTGAAGTGTGTCCACTACTCCACTACAATAGGTGGTGATATGTCTACTTACAGCTTGTTAGTATTTGTCTTTTTCCAGGTGGTCTAATATATCACAGACCAAAACAAATGACAAACAATTTCACTGATGGTGTGAAGCAGGAAATAGTACACCTTGACTATTTTAGACTGAAAACTGCAACTAGAATACTCTAAGTGCAGATAAAGCTTCATGGCTCATTCCCAGAAGTCAGAGCAGTTGAAATTCTGATCAATTTATTAAATGTATGTGTGCACCTGCTTATTCATGCAGATTTCCAATCAGTTAATCATGTGGCAGCAGTGCAGTGAATAAAATCATGTATATACAGATCAGGTCAGGAGGTTTGGTTATGTTCTCATAAAACGTACTTCTGCACAGTCAGTTCTGTCTCTACAGCACTGTGTCAGGGCTGAATTATGGTCTGATTGCACCTATTATCATTTGTGCAGCAGGGAGAAAAAAAAAGAAACTATAGGTTGTATTTTTTTAAACCGATCAATTTCCATGCAGGACTTCATAGGTTTTCCAGTAAGTTTTGTCCGGTAATAACTCGGGTACACTTAAATGCAGCATGGGCATATTTATTGCCTATAAGGATACAGTAAATATCTTCATGATTAACAGGTAAAGTGCTGTTTTAATTTCAAGGAAAATTTATCAAAGAGGAAAAGCAAGTGATAGATATCAAGGAAAAGAATCAAAACAGGGCTTTATTTAACAGACACCACATAAATTCATCCCTTGATTTTAATCCCTTCTTTTAAAATAATACGGCGCATTGTTCTGCAGATTAATATGACTGATTCCTCCCTTCAGCATGCTGCTTCCAGGCATGCTGCAGTTCCATCTCTGTATCTGTTCTTGCATACTGTGGCTGCAAAATATAGGAGAAGGGAATGTTTTTAGGTGGAATCAGTTTATCCCAGTGAACATCCTACATATTTCCAGAGTTATACAGCCACACAAAAAAGGAAAGCATGCTGGACATTATAATAGAAAAAGTCCTTTTCCTTTTTTTAATCCAAAAGATGAAGTATGAATGCGGTCCCTTTTAAGACTCAAACAACAGCTTTTTTCAGTTGTTGTAAGGGTGAAATCAAGTAACTACCTTATTTTCATCAAAACAAGACATCCTCCAAAACTAGACAAGCAACACTTGTCTCTCTCTGCTGAGACGAGACAATAAATAAGCATTGTTTACTTTCAACTAAAAAAAAAACCCTGTGATTTTGTTCTTTCTTCTTTTTAGGGACCCTAACTTACCTGTACCTCAGGATACCACTTTCATTCACACCAAGCCTAATCGTTTTGAAGAGGTTATCTGGACCAAATTCAGCTCCAAAGACAAGCAGTACTTGCATATTGGCTTAAAGCCTCGTGTCAGAGATAACTACCGTGCCAACAAGGTGGCCTTTTGGCTAGAGCTCGTGCCACATCTCCACAGTCTACACGAAGAAATCATCAGCTCCATCACCACTCGACTTCCGCCTGGAGGCCCTAGCCGCCGGAAGGTCCCTCATCCTGGCACCCGCTCCACACGACACCCAGTGATCTCCACCTATCCGCCAGACCCTGAGGTCGATGGTTCGGAGAGACCCCGCTATTCTCCTTTCCCCGATGAGACTCGGGACTACTCCACCGAGCTGAGTGTGACGGTAGCCGTCGGTGCTTCACTTCTTTTCCTGAACGTGCTGGCCTTTGCCGCGCTTTACTACAAACGGGATAAGCGCCATGAACTCATGCAGAGACGACACCGCCGGCTCTCCCCGCAACGCGGCACAACAATGGGCATGGGTGTTGGCATGGGAGTCGTAGGGGCCCCACCGCACAATGACCTGGCGCTAAGTCAGGAGGAGGAGCTGATGTCACTGCAGATGAAGCAGCAGAGGGTGGAGCTGGAGCACGGGACACCCCTTCCGTCTCGCGGCGTCCATGGCGACCTGGAACCCCTGCGGCCTCCAGTGTGTCCGCCCGACTACACCCTGGCCCTGCGGCGGGCACCGGAGGATGTGCCACTGATGACAGCTAATACCATTACCATGATGCCAAGCACCATCAGCAGCATGCAGCCCCTCCACCCCTTTAATACTTATCCCCCTGTCCCAGCCCCCTCTACTACACCTGTTCCCAGCCACAGCAACAATGCCCTGCCACACCAACACTCCACCACCCGTGTATAGGACCAGGCACAAGCTCTGCTACCCCCCTCTGGGTTCACAGAGATGCACCACACAAACTGCTCTATTCAAACTCCACCCTCACCGCCCTTTATTCTTCTTTATCTTTTTGTCTTCTATCTCATTAAGCCCTTAAATAAAGCTGCAGTTTGTAAGACTGGGAGCAGTGAAATACCTCTAAAACTGGAATCATAGCTCAATGGGGACTTGATTGAAAAGCTAAAATGTCATCCTGGGCAGATCCTGCTTTTCCCTGTTACAGCTCTATGTGTATTTGGTGCTTACAAAAGTCACCAAACATGCAGCTTTAAGCTTGTAGCTCCCTCAAAGAGGTGTCATAATCAGTCAGACATCTAATGTGTAGCTTGGTTTTTTGGAGCATGTGTTTTTTTGTGTTAGTGTAAAACTATGTTTAACAAAGACTACAGATATACATTTCCATTCATTTACTGAAAAGATGATACAGTAGCAAGCAGCTTTGTATGAGGCAGCATACGTCCCAACAAGCTGTCATAAAGCACTGATTTGTTGAAACTTACAAATTGCAGCTTTAAAGCCCCAATCTGGAAGTGAAATTTGGCACCCTGTGTTGAGCACTGTGCCTCAACAGCTGTCTCTGCATTGTGACTTTGAAGATTATTGTTTTGTGTGAAATTGTATTGACAGGTCTGGGAATACTCTGACAGCAATCTTTAACTAGATTCAGTTTTAAAATAGATTCATTCACGATTTGGAACCTGTTTTTACTCATGACAGCTTAAATAGCATCATTTTTTTTTTCTTTCTTGAACCCTTTTTTTCTTTCTTTCTTTTTTAAGATCTGTGCATTTTCTGCTGATGTTTTTTTTTTTTTTTTTTAATTTCCAGATTGGGGCTTCAACCGTTGGGCAGTACAGGAAATGACTGAATCCCATTCAGTGTGTAGGATGCAACCTGAAATCCAGGCTGCCCATTAGAACCCGCTGCATTGCACCTCATAGACTCTAATCATGTCCATTACTGTATTTGTTTCTCACTCATTATCTCTCTGTCTGTATCCTCCACCCCTGCTCGCTTAACTGCTTCTCTTATTCTGCTGCCTCACACTCTTTTCTCAGTCTGCATCTGCCCTTGTAGCTCTTTTTATTAAACCATTCACATAATCCATTTTCCTCTTTCTCGCAATCTCTAGACTCTTTTTTCCGTTTGGAGTCTTTTATACAAAAACACAAATGTAAATGATGTATTATTAATAAATTGTAAGGATATGAATGAAAAAAAAAAAAAGATATTCTGATATCTCGTTTTTACCAGCATTCTTGGTGCCAAGTACTGTGATAAAGTTCCTCTTTCGCTGGCGTCCAGTGGACTGCCTGCAGAGGTCCGTCCTAACTGTATTTTACAAAAGGAGTTACCATCAGAAAAGTGCCAACCCCTTCATCTTTCTTTTTGACCACACACATTTTTATTTTTGGATTACACTCAATGTTGCACTGTGGCTGGTCTCTTCTTCAAAAGGAAATCAGATTCAATATACCCTCATTTAAAAAAGAAAATATATAAAGTTTTATTAACTGCTTTGCTGTGTGGGTTAATTGCATGATTTTTTCCCCCTAAGTGTGTGGACAGTTGTCATTTTGATGATTTGCCTTGTTTTTCATTGTTTTCTTTTTATTTTGAAATCATTTTCTTTTCTTTTTTTTTGTTATATCAACTGCACTTTGTGGTACTTCAGAAAGTATTAAAGTATTAAGAGATGAATATTGTGTAAAACTATGATTATAACAAAGAGAGTAAATATTTCCTCTTTATTTTTTTCATTTCCTAACACTGAGGCTGTGCCGCAAAACTATAAGAGACTATGAGAGCCTTTTTAATTCCCCCTTTTTGCTTCTTGCTGTCTTTTTCTTTATCTTTTGCAACTGTCAAGTTTGCACAGTCACTGTCTCTCAAACGTACCTGAAGATAGCACTTTTAAGTTACAAAAAATAAGACAGAAAGGACTACATGAATAATCAAAATATGGTTTTTTGTCTGTGACTGACATGAACCACATGCTTCAAGTGTTTGAGGACTGCCTGACAGTTATCTTTTTGTCCGCTCTTTTGTTGTCTCATGATTCTCGCTTCTGCACGGCGAGAGAAAGGAAAAGATATATTTATGGTCAAAAGATGAGAGAGCCTTGTATGCGCGTGTCACAACAGTTGTACACAGAGACTGGTCGTACTCTGGACAATATTGAAAAAGAAAAAAAAAAAGTGTGACATTATAACAACACTGGACAAGCAGTGATTCAGTGGTGATGAGGAAATATGACCTGTCAATGCACAAAGGATGCATTCTAAAAACCTGATTTAACGGACATTACTCACACACCATATACCATGAATTGCTTGCGAGCAGGATTAATTCCTCCTCCCTGTAACGTCCTGCATCCTGTGTGCTCAGGATAACGACACTCTGGAGTCAGACTGCCATCTCTCACACTGGACCGGAGTGAGCTGCGAGGACAAAACCAACACAGAAAACAAACTGTACATTTTTTAAGTGTATGAGAACAAACTGGAATTTGTAAATATTATGTTTGTTGTTTGGTTTGAGTGACTGGCTGGAACTTTTCTTTGTGACAACAGGTGCAAGTTTAGATGACAAACAGGATTTTAGCACTCATGCGAATAGTCGGTTTGATTCTTCTTTATTTTCTTGACCTTAAAAATCAAATCCCAAAAAGGTTATGGGCACACAATAACATCCATTTACATACATGAATGGATTTTTAAAAAGAAAAATTAATCACAGCATGGTTGAGGTGAACATCAACACGAAAAGAAAAGAAATGCTTCTGGCTCAGGGTAGCCCAGATATTGTGATGAACATACTCCTACTGCATATATGGTTATCTAAAATATACTGTGCACACTTGGCACCATATCCCATCAATCATAAAGGCAGCTTTTGAATGAAATGAGTTTTTTCATTGGTGAAAAAGCCAAAGAACAGCTGCAGAGAACAGATGAGGGATGGTGAAATGGGAGAAATATGACAAACAAGCAAGAGAAAATGTGACAAATGTTCTCAAAGGAAGCCACAAATCAGTTAATTTTACTTGTAATGCTGTTGGACTTAGATGTTATTGTCTCGCATTGTCTTGAGCATTATCATGCAGTGGACCCTGTGACTGGGAGGTTGTAGAATCCTTTGTCCTGTTTCGGTTATATTTTAGACTCCAATCATGGTGGTTGTTTTACTACGTTTTTTTGTCTGCAAATTCTGTTTATGAGATTATTGACCCAGTTGTTTGATATGTTTCAATTGCCCTTGCTTCTTGAAAACACCATTATAAAATACCTTTCTCTCTCTCTCTCTCTCTCTCTCTCTTTGGGAAACAAGGGTTTGGACCAGCCAACAGAAAATGGAAGCACACTCACCAAGTTTACATGTTTACACTACAGTTTTGATGTTGGCTTATGGTAATGGGAGGGAAGCATTACACAGATCCAAATATTTTCTTCTTATAAAATTTAATACAGGAATGTTGACTTGAAGGCTTGCACCTGTTTGTCTGTTTCATTTATTCAAATTCAGTAATCCGCTTGAGGCGCAAGGTACTGTAAGAGAGCATAATGACCAGAAGGGGTTGAAAGAGTTAAAGTTAATATTTCTATTTCAAATAGAGGCTATTACACACTGTATGTTGTGTATCTGAACTGGAAAACATTAAAAGATATTCTTAAACAAATGTTTTGCCATCATTTCTGATAATGCCAAAGATGTTCTATTAAAGCTGAAAATTATTTTTGTCCACTGGGCGAGGGTCAGAAGTGTCACAGGAACATAAACAAACTACAAGGCTAACCAGGAATTACACGTGCACCGTGGCCAATGATTTCATAGCAATTGCTAATTTACACAGCCAGGGGAAACAGATAAATACTCAATTCATTTCCAATTTTATTTCTGTTTTATGGATTATTAAATATTTCTGTGTTCTGTTCTTGTTCCAGTTATCTTACTTTAGACAAGACCCCTGCCTTTAACTTTGACATCTTGGCTAGCTTAGTTGCTAGCATCTTTATGCTAAGAGCTGCTTTATCAGAAAATGTTGCTTTTGAAAGAGTTAACAGGAAAAGTGATCCAAATGTAAGATTTAAAAAGACCAAAGAATCAGTCTAATTGCAGTAGGCCTACCATTCACTGCTGGTTTTCACAAGCAAAACTCAAGTTTCCACAAGAAAATGGATATAATGTACATGATCTTGATGTATTTGAGTTAAAGATGTGCTATAGACCTTTTTGCAGTTTTTTCAGTGACACAGCCCTGATCAACAGCTAATCTGGTACTGATCTTGCATCTTACCTGTACTATGAGCTCACTCCAGCCAGTAATAGACAGTCTTGTCGTACCTCTTTTTCTGTCCCTTCCTCTCTTTCTTTTCCCCGCTTCCTCCAATAATGTTTTCTTGCGTTTCTTTGCCCAATTCATCATAGTGCACGTTCAAAACACCCAGTGTCTTCATAAACGTTTGCTAGCACGTGACGTGGTGCACAACCAATCGTCTGCCGCAACATCACGCCACACCTGAATGGAAAATGTGGCATAGTGCAGTTTCTCAGCCTCGGGATGCCGCTGGGCAATGAATGCTCGAGACATGCACATAATGAATGTTGGTGTCCCATCAAAATGAGTCAAAAACGCATATTTTTAAAGGTACAGTGTGTAAGAGTTACTGACATCTAATGTTGAAGATGGGTATTGCAATCACTTCATATATTAAGCACTAAAAGTATGCATTGTTGTGATTGTACAGTGGCTGTCAGTGGCCAAAATTCTCCCAAACATAAAGATGTTTTCCTATGTGGGTGAATACAGTGGTGACTATGGGTAACTACTGTACTTTTAGAGACACTGCAGTAAAAATGGTGGCATAAATATGCCAGCCTCCAAGTGTGTGGACCCCCAGCAAGCAGGTATAAATACATTATTCTACAGTAAGAAAATAAACATCTAACAGCTATTCTAGCACAGCAAATACACATCAAAAGAAACACAGTTTTGAATTATATATTACATTTTTCTGTCATTGACCTTTGATTTTGTTACATACTGCACCTTTAAGGTTGGAAAGTTATGTTGTGGGTCTTTAAAAAGTCTTAGGTGCAAAGCCAAAAATATATAAAATATCCTGGCTGAACCAGAGCCATGTTTGCATTTTGTTTACCTAATAGCATACGAATTTTAAGCTATCATTAGGCAATGATATTGCAAATCACAACAGTAGAGCTATAGGCAAATATCCCAGTTTGACCAAAACTGTTAAGTAATTAAACTATGAGGTTAACAATATGCAAATGCTCTGCTGAGGTCATCATCATCTGGATGGTTAGCAGTTTGAGCTTCTTCGTGTATCAAAGTGTTCTGCACAAAACCCTGATTCCCAAACTGTCCCTATGCTTATTGGTGTGTGACTGTAGTTAAAAAAGAAGAAGATGTTTCAAACTATGTATGCATTAATTTAATGGGTGAACCTCAGCAAGGCGTCAAGACTGAAAGGTCTTAAGTGGCAGAAATCATCGATTTTTACTCAGAGTTAGCTTCTGAATTGCACTAGATATTTTTGTTGTGGCATAGTCATCTGACAACGTAACAACTGTGATGACTAATCTGGTGGGCAACCCAAAAATCCCTCAAACTAGTTCATCTACACACCAGATTGGTTTTCTGAACATTAAAAGATTGTTTTCTGAACTAAAATCATTAACTTATCAATTATTTTTACATATTTTCTGACATAAAATATTCATCCAACAATTCAATAACAGGAAATAAGAATTTTTTGCATAGTTTGAATAAAAGTTTGGGCTGTGCTTCTACTTTTGAGCTCCGACACCTAATCAACAAAAGAAATGTACAGAGATGTAAAACTGTAAAGGAGGCACACATGGTCTAAAATTTATTCCATGGTGACCAGAATATTTTTCTGCTGTGTTTGTAGTATGCATGAGCAACACAAGCTTTCTGTAATGTTCAAATCTGAAAAAGTGGCAATGCTGCAACATCAATGAATTTTTGTACAGGTAATGCAGTAGGTAAAAAAAAGAGAAAAAAAAACAGTCCATTTAGCTGCTATTAAGTCCAGACACACACAGTGAGCTTTAATTGTCATCCCATTTATTCCATTCATTGACTTTCATTTTAAAGCCTAAAATAACTTCAGCTCCAGTTTTATGATGAGGAACATCCTCTGATCTGTGTTTATTCAGCTGTTGCACAAAATAAATTATTATTACACCAAATATGCTGAACCACACTGGTACATTTTTTTTCCCAATTCATTCAAGCTCCAGTGTGTAAGTAATTTTATACTTTCTTAATCGAGTATATTTCTGGTGAGCTAGCACTTTTGCATCAGCACAATTCAGCAAATATGCAGGTAAGTATTAATACTTCCCCTGGCAACACAAAGAACAGAGATCATTTGTAGGCACAAACCTTCTTATGAGTGTGTGCTTATGTGTCTGTAATTGCTTTATATCTGAAACACCTAAGCTTTCCTTTAGGTTTACAATAGCAAACTGTTAGGTCTAATAGGATGCATCATGAATCGGTCACAGCTGATTACATCACTGATACAAGGTGTGTTGTCATTGAACTTGTCTTTCACACTCAACCCAGTTATCGCTGCAGTAAATTCTCATTTGGATTCTCACTGAAGTCCAACCACAAACATTACCTTTCCTCACACACTAGATGGCAGTGTGAAAGTAACCTGCACTGGAAACGCAGGTATGGAAAATTACTGCTTCAAACATGAGCCTTCCATTTAAGAAATACTCAAAGCTCATAAAACATCTCCAAGATAAAAACATGAGGAAGATATTTTACCATCAGAAAATGTCATTTCATTGGATACCCAAAGATCATTTTAGTGTTTTTTTTCTCTTTAATGATCAGATTTAGATGACACTGTACATTTATAAGGTTTCTGATTTTCTATTAAAAAGTTAGAGAACTTTTTAACAGATTTATGACTGTCTGTGGATTTTTTTTTATTACATTCAAATGACTTTTATTACTTTTAGATTAACTAAATGATTGAAGACACTAAAACCCATTATGCAGCCATAAAAGTCAAATCCAATTTTTATAACTGGCCAAACATTCAAACTCACATATGCTGGAAAATATAAGGAGGGGAAGCTATTTCTAATCTCACCACAGCTTCACACCAACATTTTACAAGATTTTATATTAAATGGCCTCAGGGGCTTCAGCTTTAGGAAATGGGATAAGTTTGTCCCTTTTTTTTAATTATTCTGTTGCCAGAGGAAAAATATCTTATCTCTAAAAATGCTTGACATTAAGGAACACAGACACAATTAAGGTCAGTAAATTGGGATATTTTATTAAGTGGGTGAACCTCTGTAGCCTCTCAAACAATAATATAACAATCCGTTGTTGCCCTGCAAGTTCTCAACCTATGGTGATACTGAAGGAAATAGACTTTTATTTAATGAAAAAGCAAAAGGAAAGTAACTTTAGCATTATGATTAGCTTTTTTTTCTAAGCAGAGAACTCAGACAAAATTTAATTTATATATTTTTTCATCGGGTTATGCAAAACAATCAGCAAATGACCCCCCACCGACAAAAACAAAGCTCTTAGATGGTGTGCTGCAGGTAGAGGGGAAGGGGTGAGGGAGAGATGCAGTTGTCATAGAAAATTTGGAGGTTCTGATCAACGTCCATGTTGTTTTTCAAGAAGATTTCGAGCTCTTGCACTGGCATCTCGTGAACACTGTTGCCCTCTTTGGCGTTCTTGGCTAAAACTCCGTGGGATGGGAAGCGGATGCGCACGTCATGGGGCGCGTTGCGGTCGTAGTCGGTGCAGCAGTAAGCGGACCATATGTCCTCCGGGATGGCCACGCGGTCCTGGTTGTTGCGGCGGATCATGTTACCCCTGGTGGTCACACCGGTGACGATGTAGGCCGTGCCGCGGCAGAAGTTGTTGAGGCGCACCCGGATCCGCTCCTCGTGCTCGCGCCAAGGCCCGATGTTGAACTCGCGTATCTGCGGGACCACGTTAGTCAAGGTGTAGGTGGCAGCCCGGTCGTGCGGAGTGGACTGGTGCTGGTCTGGGTTCAGGTGACCTCGTTCATAAAGAACCACGTCGGAGTAGTCATCCAACACTGCCTGGCTGTCCTCAAACTTCATGTGGAGGTAGCCTGTGGGGAAGGGCATCATGTTCCCGTTTCCATCAAGCTCTGCCAGCTGGGGGGACAAGGAAAAGAATTCATTTCAGTTTTTTTTTTTAAATAATCTATAGAAAGGTTGAGACTCAGTCGTTGTTATGTAACTGGACTTATTTTTCTTAGTTCTTGAAACATTTGAAAGGTGAAATGTCTTCAAGAACCAAACAAACACAAGTCCAGTTGCCTTTAAGCTCAAATCAGGAGACAAGTAACCAATAAAAAAATAAAAAAAAGAACTTAAACACTTTTTGGCTATAAAGTTTTTCCCTCCTTTATTCCTACAGGACAGCTGTTGCCAATTTCAGCTCCTCCAGGCTTCTTAAATGCTGAAAATCAAAGACATGAGTGAAAGAAGCGTCTGACCTGTGGTTCATACATCCAAGGGTAGTCCACACGTCTGTCTCCTTCTGTTTTCTTGAAGGTGTAAGCCGAGTAAACTGGGATCCGCTTCTGGGGATCGTACAGGGTAACATACCGAGGTTTGTCTGCATATCGCTGGCATATCTTCTTCAGTTTGGTGCCGATGATCCCCCGTGGAGGAGTCCCCATATACAGGGAGTCCTTGCATCTCTCAACATGGTTGAAATCTTGAACAACAGTTGCCAATGTAAAATAATGTAATGTAAAAGCACAAACTAAAAGAGTCAGTAACTTCATGGTGGCAACTTGTCCTCAAAGTCTTGCTCTGTGTCTCATGGAAAACTATGACGGGAGTGTCAGTTAGGATTTAAATGTCATGTAGCTGATATGCAAACTTGAAGGGCTCAGCCTCCTGCATGTGGACATCAATGAGTATGTCTTAGCAGTGCTTCTAAATACAGGATGAATGTTTTAAGAAACATGCTGACTCATTGTGGTCAGATTAACCGCATATTCTTCTGAGTTCTTCATCTAACCTCTAACCAGTTTAATGGTGAGGGTTCAATCAAATGTTTTTGCAACAGCACACTCATTAAATAGTTTTTCTCTTAATTAAAGAAGTCTGAATTCTGTTGAATGATTTGGAAACTGACTCCTAAGGAGGGACTTTATGACACATTTGGTGTTGAAACATTCGTCCACTTGCACAGTAAAGCTGCAAATTATCAGTAAAGTTCACCCAGCATGTGTAATTGTAAAATGCAAAACTGTCTGACCTGTCTCAGCCATGAACAAAAGGCTCACAGTGACCAGAGTGGCTAAAAGATATGTGAGTGTGAGTGATGGATAAGTAAAGGGGAGATAAAACATGAGTTGAACTACATCATGACAGTGTGTGTGCACTACAGACACGTCATGCCTTACTATCCCCTGATGGCTTTTGCTGTTAGAATATAGTACAAAGAGTATACAGAGAGTATAAATAAGAGTTCATCTCAGTTTATAGAATAAATAGTTGGAAATGATCAGATTATAAAATTGAGCTTTTGTGCAAGTTAGTTTAGTTTCAAGCAGAACCAATTTAGTGTTGGGATTACACTGCAAAAACAGTCAAGTTTTACAGTCTTATATTCAGCAAAAACTGTCTTATCTATCTTTATTTGAGTGTAATATACTTGATAAGAGCAGAATAAGATTTTTAATCATGTTTTGAGAGTATTTCTTTTATTTCTTGCTTAGTAACTGAATCCTAAAATTGTTTTTTTATATGCATATTTAGTTAAATTATCTCACTAAGACACTGTTTCAGATCACTTTGTGTCTTCCACCCCCGATTTTAGCTGTAAAAACTTGTTTTAGGACCTTCTGTACCAGTTCATACATGTTTCTTGTAATTTGACAAAAATATGTCGACTTTAGACGAGTGGGAACTAGCTTCAAGGCAGAGTGGATGATGTTCCAGGAGCATTTTTTACTATATTGCTTAAAGTCTTCTTCACACCCCGATTGCAGATAACTAATTAATTGTTCTGACACAAAAATTTTAAAAAATGCATCACCTGTGGAACAGACAGGACCGAAAAACCCCATCCAATGAAATTATAACAGCCTGTCCTTAATGATTGAATGATTATACGTCCATCAAACTCAACTTCCGTTTGTTGCCCTTCCACCCTCCTCGTGCGCACATGCACGTGCTCGCGCTCGAGCTCGCAATTTGCCGTGAGCGTCTCACAGTGCACATAAATGTAGCTGCTCGCTGCTCTTATTTATGCAGCTGTTTGCTCTTGAAATCCACCGAAAAGAAAAAAAAAACAAATGTGGATCAAGTCATGGAGGTGTTGGTGTTTGCAGTGAGGATGTTTTACACCGCAGGAGAAGTTGGAGGTAAGGAAATGATCACTTTTAGGAAGCTTGGTTCCTCTTCTGTTTCCTGGGAAGCTAACAAGCTAGCCACCTGATGGTTGTCAGCGAACAACCATCGGCGCACGTGTTCCCTTGCTCTGGCGGCGTGGTGTCGGCTGGGTGGTTTTTTTTTTTTTTAGATGTAGCTTGCTCGAACCGTTTTTCCAGGATCCCCTATCCTGTCTTTAAAACAAGCTATGAAACATTCATTTCAAGTTTCTTATTAAGTGAAGTGACTTACTACTAGTCTGTTAATGCTTCTTTTCAGTGTTGTTGCTTTCTCATTTTAACTGAAAAGATCTCAAAACAAGAAAAACTAATCAGGAATTCAAGAACTGGTAGCAACTTTAACAGTCTGAGACAGCGGCTCAGGTGGTAGAGCAGCTCATCCAAAAGATTGTAGGTTCAACTCCCATGTCATCCTAATCAATCTGGCCCTTGGCAAAAAAAAAACAAAAACAAAAAAAGAAACCTTCAACAAGTTCCATTCAGGTGCATAGTTGGTTGGCAGGTTTCGTATGGTGCTGCCCCTTCAGTATGGGGCACTACCAGATACTTTTTAGGGGGTTCTCACTGGGGAATTGAAATGAGGGTTTTACAACTTGTTAAACAATATTTCTTACTGTCTAGAGTCTCGCTATTTTTTTTTTTACTTCAAGAAATCTTAGCAGGTATAATTACACATTGGCAGATTATTTCACTTTAATATAGTCTGATTATTCTTGATTTCAGTGTTTTTTAACTCGTATTACACAACAGAACTTTTAGCGGTTTCTCAGTGACCCGTCCCCTATCGATGGCTAAACTAAACTGTCCCTTCCTTTCTTTCTTTTCCTTCAGTAATCTTTCCTTGCGTTTCTTTGTGCGTTCAAACCACCCGCTGTGTTCATATCATAGACCGTTAATAGAGATGAACGTAGTATCCGGTTACATCTGAATACAGTAAAGTGTCATGTGTGTCGTCACTCCCGGAAAATACTAAAATGGGTCTAACGCGGCCGCGGGGCAAATGATTGACAGACAGCATACTCTGGGCGAAATGCAAACAAATCTAACTCAAAACTAACAGGAGCTAACGATTAGCCTTCCAAGCGGCGGGATAAAGGTAAGACATGTTTGGACTTGCTATTAGCTGACTAAAAACCACCATTTTGGTGCAGACTGAGACCTTACAGAGAGCAAACAAGGAGCTAACAGTTAGCCACCGGTCGGCAAGTCGGCTTCCCATCTGCCGCATGTCACTCAAAAGGATACGCCCCTATTGTGTAATTTCAAGATTAAATAACCTCGAAACGGATTAATTTTTTAAAAAAATCCCCCCCCCCCCCCCCCCCCCCCCACCCCCAGTTGGCATGAAGGTAAACTTGACCTATTAAACCTAAAATTATTTTTTGAACCAGGTTGTAAACATGTTTACTTCTGATCTAAAGTTGGCCTTTTTAACATGGGATTTTATGGGGATTTGCTCTGTTTTGGAACCAGCTCCAAGCAGATCAAGAAAGAATTACAATTAAAAACTTCACTTCCTGGTTTCACACATTTCCAGTGGAGTTTGCCCCTTGGTTCATATCTGGTTCATATCTAGTTGTGATTACTGTAAGTGATGCGGTGCACAACCAATAGTCGGTTGCAACATCATGGCCGGATACAAAAGTTACATAGTGCAGTTTCTGAGCCTCAGGATGCCGCTGGGCTCAAAAATGCGCATAATGAATGTTGGTATGCCATCAAAATGAGTCAGAAACACATATTTTTAAGGTCTAAAAGTTACGTTGTGGGTCTTTAAGACCACTAATTTTTGCAGTGTATATGTGCAACAAACATGAAAGGAAGAATTGCATTGAATTTAATGGGTTTCAAAGATATTCATCTCTTCATTTGTTTCATCTCTGTGAAGAAACAAATTTTGTCCGTTGAAGCTGAAGTAACTTAATTCCTGTGAAGTACAGTTTAGCCAAAGTGAGTTTTCACCCTTTGTTCAAGTTCTGTACGGCAGCTCGATGCATACGGAGCAATTAATCCATCTAAAAACATCTTCCTTTCCCCAGAGCTCTTAGCCGTCTGTCTGTCTGTCAGTGCAACTATCCAAATTGCATTTTCTCTTTAAAATTTCTTCTTCCCAGATCATCAACCAATATTTTATGCCCTGGGCAAGGCATAGTTCTCTCTCCAGCACTCTCTAATAAAATCCTTTTCATGCTACATGCATGACGCCAGAGGGTTTTTTACTGGCCACATCACGAATACAAGGATCTCTTCTTCATTTGAACCAGCAAACTACTTAATCGGGGGGTAATTCCACACTTTCTCTGAAGTTAATTGAAGGTCATGAGCAAGAGGGTCTGAAAACAAGGGAGCAGAAAAGTTGAAGCATTTAGATGAAAGTGCAGTTGATCTGCGGTCTTAAATGCAGAGGACATAAGCGCTCCGATATCAGTGAGTGGAGTGTCTGGTGCTGTGCTATACTGCCCTCTATTAGAGTCAGCCTTATGCAAATGTAAACTGTCAGATTAGCTCCAGCTACAATCCCTCACTGCCCTAATAAGTCAATTTGAGTGACTGAGTGTTGTTGGGAGCAGCTTGCCTCTTCTGATCTAATCTTGAGTTATGACAATCATAACTTATGTAGCCGGGGCTGATGATGCAGTTATGTGAGCAGACATTTTTCAGCTGTCAGCATTTTTACCAATTAGAATTATAAATTCAGACCAAGTATAGACCCAGCTCAACTGTCCGCTGCTGAACTTCAGCAGAGAGGGGGGGGTTGTTCTGCTCCTTTTGAGCTTAATGTTCTTTGTCAGTTCTTCATTAGAAAATTCAGTAACTGATCTTGACTGTCCATGCAGAAGCTTTGAGTTTACTTCATACAGTCATTATAAGTGTGAATGATGGAGATGGAAGGAAGATATTGTAATTTGAATGATGGTAGATTATGTGAAGTTGTTTTAAAACTGCTCTGAGCCAAAAATGCATAACCATTTGCTTGATTGCAGGTCTGCCTGATAGTAAATGTGTGAGTATTTTTTATTTAAGGTCCAGAGGGGGGCAGGAATGGCCTCAGGGGCCGGACATATAACTGCATTTTATTGTGCAAAGTTAAATGGTCAATGTTGCTGAAGAGACACTGATAAGACTGGCGATTTGGCTCAAAGCAAGTTTTCTCATAATCAATTAAGTTTAAGTGTTTGTGCAGCAGTAATGATGCAGGATCATCCCAATAAAACAAGTGTTAAAAAAAAAAACTTACCGTTTGTTTTTATTTTGCTTTACTTTTTATTTTAAATGGCCGCTTCAGCTGTAATAATCAGTTTATTTCCTAAAATCTAGATCCTTCAGATCCTCATTTTCTACCCTTTTGTGCCAATTTCAAACACAGATAAGATCCTTCTACAGTTGTGCTCAAGATTATTGATGCCCTCCAATTGAAGAAAAGGCTAAATTCACAATAGTAATTCAAATAACAAGAAACTAAAGAAACTAATAATACACAAAAATTTACAAAATTATAATTTAGCAAAATAAAACATTGCTTTTGAATTGTGGTTGGAAATGATAATTTAAAAAACAAACAAGCAAAACTGGCCCAGACACATTAGAGCACCTTTCCTTTGAAGTGTGGACCAAACACCTGTCAGCAGGTGTAAAAGTCTTTTTAAGTATTACAGAAAACACCTGATTGCAGTGATTGCCTCAGAATGTTGCTCAATAAAATCTTTAGCTTCAGAGCCCCACCATGCTAGTTGGCTTGTTTTATTTTTGTGTGTTTGTTTTTTATATTTCTTTTGAACCACAATTCCTATTCAGTGTTATGCTTTTTAAAGAATTTTTATTTATTATTACTTTGGTCAATTTCAACTACTTCACTGACAACTGATTGTTTTTCCTTCTTTAATTGGATCAATGATCTTGGGCACGACTGTACATCTTCATTATAGTCAAACTGGCTTAAAAAAAAAAAAGTAGGCTCATATGTGGATCACTTGAAGTCAATGCCATGGAAAGCACTGGTCAAACTGTTGAGAGATATAATGACAAATAAAGAAATGAACATATTTTTGAGGATTCAGTGACAATGTACTGTAACAAGTAATGTAACAAGTAATGTAGTAGAACAATGTACACTCTAAACATAATATATCAAAACATTGTTGGCTAACTATCACTTTAATGGCACCACAAATAAGTAAAGGACTAAAATAAACTAAATTCTCTTCTTGACTTTACATACCACTTTCTAAAAAAAAAAAAAGGAAAAAAAAAACAGAATGTCAATAGCAGTACCACATATTGTCCACACGAGGGCAGTATAAACCCTAATATACATATATCGTTCCAACCTCTTGTGTGCAGTTCGACTACTTTAATGAAAATTTTAGTCTAGCACTTATCAGGTTGTGCTGGTCATTCAGATTTGAGTTATAGTTGGTTTTGTAATGTCTAAAACAATTAAGCTCAGTTTTGCTCCGTCGCATCCATTAATGTTTAACAACATTTAAAAGATCTGAGAATTTGAGTCAAGGTTTTTTTGTTTGTTTGTTTTGTTCATGCGTCAAGTTTTCAAAAGATTCATTGCAACTTCATTACAATTTTAACTAAAAAATTCTCTTTTGTGATTTTGATTATTCTTTTTTACTGTTTTATCAGATTCCAAGCAGAGAATATTTGAGGTTTTTGCCATTGACCTGAAAACTAAAATGTGAGTGCAAGCCTCCTCTGCGCCACTAGAGGGCGGAATTTTGCACATATTCTGACCTGAGAAGCTGTACCTTCTTAGTTCTGCACCAAAGCCTGCTGATTGGTCCAAATACCCACATGGGTTGAGCGCTGACCAATAGAATTTGGGCTGACTAGGAGCTGTTGCTAAGGCACTTCACAGATTTAAGAAAAAAAAAAGAGAAAAAAGGAGAGAGAAATCTGCCACCAGTCTGCCTCCACAACTTGTCTTCCCCACGTCTGGCTGCTCATCAGCTCTCCTAACGTCTCTGCCTCTCTCTGAGCTCCCGGGCTGAAGAACCCAGGCTGCTTTTCATTGGCCGGTGGAGAGTGAAATGAGCAGTGGAGTGAGTGCTGCTTTTGCTTTGTGTGTTAGAGACTAGACCCTCCCTCATGAACCAGGAGCCCCTCCTCCGCTGGTTATCCTGTCACTTGACATTTGAGCTCATCTAACACACTGGCAGCCCCTTCTTGTCACCATTTCACTCCGCCTCTCTTCTTCTTCTTTTTTTTTTAAAAAAAGAAAAGGCTTTATGTTAGAAAGTGCTGTCTGTAGATTGCTCCCTTAGATGAAGACACTTTTTGAGAATTTAAAAAGGAAATTACGACTAAATACATCGCATTTTGGTCGAGTGTATGCTGCCAAACAATATATAATGTGTAACAGCCGCATGAGTGATGCTTCAGGGCAAGCTGTCTGTATCAGCTCCCAAAGATTATTTCACAGCTGTGGAGAGATTTAAAATATCTCTTCTACTGTATTGGCTGTGTTCCAGCTCACCACGCACACACACAGTGGAGAAAAAATAAAGACCCTCTCTTTATTTCTCTGTCTGCTGTTTTCCCCTCCTCCTGCCTCCTCTTGTTCACTGCAAACTGTGATAGATAAGCCATTCTCGCTTCTCATTGGCTCGTGCCGCGGGACTGACAGCTCTTCATCCCGCCCTGCCGATCTCTGCACGTGTATCGGGTCTGTGCTGCTATGAGAGCCCGAGCATCAGAGAGTGGAGTGGAAACAGGAAGAGGAGGCGAGGGGGAGAAAGGAGACAGAGGAGAGGATCGGGTGAGACAAGGTGGCGAGGAGTGAAAGGGAGGAAAAGGGGAGCAGAGGGCTGCGTGGACCAAAGACAAAAAAAAAAGAAGACAAGAGGTAAAGGAGGAGTGCAGAGGAGAAACTTGACGTGCTTTTTATGGCTGAGTGGAAATATACTGCCTGCATTGTGCAGGGTGGAAGAATTGTGTGTGTGCATGGATGTGTGTTTGTGGTGTGTGTGTGTGTGTGTGTGTGTGTGTGTGTTGTATTGTTTCCTCTCTCCTCAGTTTTCCTTTTAACCATCTGTTTTCTGTCTCTCCTTTATTTCTTTTTACGTTTTGTATGATTTGTCTTGGGTGAAGGCACTGCAGTGTGTGTCTGCAGACTGCTGCACATTCATGCATGAACCTCTCACACATATAACCACACTTACACACACACACAGTTACATACACACATGCTCACGTGCGGACACACAGCAAGCCAGAAGCAGAAATGTGAAATGATGAATGTAGTAAAGGAGGAACTGTTGCGGTTACACTTGTTTTGTGGTTACTTTTGGGCTCTGTGACACATTTTAACTGTTGAATATCAGCTTGTGTGTGTGTTTGTGAAGTGTGCTGTAGTAAGTGTAACCAAGTGCAATGATTAACCTTAATTTAGAGTAATGTCTGAACTGTGTCACGTACTGCACGGAGCTACAGGCTCCACAGAGGGATCAGCTGTATTTTTTTCCCCCCAACACATTTCCCTCATAGATTTATGGATTTATGCTGTTTTCTAAAAGAACAACCAGCTTATATGTGCAAGCCAACAAAAAAAAAAAAAACAAAGGTGGAATGTCACTGACATTAACCAAGTGTTTTCCTTCACTTGATATGATTACCAGCTTAGATAACCACCTGGATGTGCATTTCTAGGTTACCATTTTCCACACAACCCAGCTGTCTGACACGCATACGTACTCACACAGGTACACACACAGTCAAGACAAACAGTCTTCTTTAAACCTGACAACCGGCTTTGCTGTCTTTGTTCACGAAAAAAAGCTGGACATTTTGCATTGTTTGCAACAGACACCCCTCTCTCTTGTTCCTGACCTTGCCTTGGTACATTCCAGTACCCCTCAGAGGGCTGTGCTTTATGGAGCATACGCCGGGAGAAGCTGCTCTTATGGAAAGGGAGAAGGGGGATAGAGCAGAGGCAAGCGGGGCTGCAGGGATGTTATTTTTAGAAATGGGATTGATATTCGACTCATACTGTATGTTTTTTCTCTTTTAATTTGAAGCTATTTCAGGCTTGCATCCGATAAAATCCTCCATGTGCATGTGATTGGGGTAGGATTGCCGGTCCAGCCTCTGTTCAGTCTGTCTGTACATTGTTGCTTCACAATCTTGGTGTTAGCTTGCTAAAAAGCCACCAGAGGAAGGACTGGTCTGTTGCAGCCCATCCTTCCTTTTATGGTATAGAAGCGGTATCCTCACTACCCCACATGCACACCTAGAGAACAAGAGATGCACATCTGCAGTGGTTTACTGCAGCTATCATACATGCATAAATGCATGAAAGTGTTGGTTGTGGTGCGACACTAATTGCAAAGTTTGCAGTTCTTAGCTACTCATTGAATATTTTTCTCCAACGTTTAAACCGGACTTAGCAACGCTTCGGACATCTAAAGAGAGTGAATGGTGAGACGGGGAAGTTTAAATCCTGTAGAGTGTCTCCACCTCCCACCACCAGCCCTTCAGTCTCCGTGTCAAAATCCCACACAAATGCAAACACTCCCCTCCTTGCTGGAGGCCTTCCTCCCAGCTCTGGACTAAATGATATCATCGGTTGCCAAGGATACAAGGACACGGCGTGCAGAGAAAAGGGAGGGGTGAGGCCTAGGCAGAGCCTAAAAGAGAAAGCAAGAGGCTGGGATATTGGGTATCATGAAAAAAAAAAAAAAAAGAAAACAAAACCAAAAAAAAAAAAAAAAAAAAAGAACAGGGAGCCTTGTTGAAACAAGTAGTGAAGCAATAAGGCAGGGCTATGAGGAGGAAAGAATGCCTGCAAGCCTGTCAACACTACTCATCTCATTCCCTTTCTTTGTCTACTATGGTCAGCTTTGTAACAGTGCAGATACTGTAGAGAAGATGTAGATAAAAATAGGACAGGCAGAGAAATACAGCTGTACCTTAAGGGTAGAAGAAGAAACACTGCCTTTGATTTGAAACAATAAAAACCTTCCTGTGTTGTACATCTGTGCACCAACTGGCTATGGTATTTCCTCAAGCTCCACTACTGTGTGTGTCTGTTTGTGTTTGCCAGCTTGCAGCTATTTAAAGGTATCTGAGACTTCACGGGTCTGCTGTCTTGCTATTCCTGACTGATAGCATCGAGTTTGGACCGGAAAATCTTTCTCCCCCTTCTGTCTCTGTGGTCGCTGCAAGGTAAGACATGTGCATGAACTTCAATAAAATTTCAGCTCATATTTACTCTTAGCAAGCAGGATCAGTTTGACAAAAGAATGTTTGGAAACAAGGAAAGGGGGGGACATGCACTGACTTCCAATTTTGCAGGGGCAAATGAAAGAAGTCATTGTGAAACATCATTTGTACACAAATACCTCTCTCTAACGTCTTAAAAGTAGCACCCTCACTTAAAGTAAACACATTGGACTGCTTGCTCTGCACACTCTTTCTTAAAGGACCCAACAGCAACTTAACCCATTTTGCACATGACATCATTTGGCCTCAAAGCTGGATTCCAGATGTCTTGCATTAACCCTGCACACATGGGTTTAATATTGGAAGCACAGAGACGTTGCTGTGTAGAGTCAAATTTAAGCTCCTGCTGACTGACAGCTCCCCCCAGCAACACTCCAACAAAAGTGTGCATTCCAGTGTGCAACAGGGAGGGCCGGCAACAGATGGTATATTTCCCTGTCTACGTAATGTTGCTCAAAAACCAGCCAACTCTTGGTTCCACTCGCAGTTACTGCAACTCTTTGTCTAATAGTGTTGTAAAACTGCACACAGAGGGAAACACAGTTTACGAGTAAAACGGCAGGAATTAAGCTCACAGTGAACTTCTTTGTAACAATTCAGGGCTGAAGACAGTGTGACATTGATATAAGCAGCCTTAATTTGGCACAAACAAGGATCTCCAAGTCATGCATGCATGATTCCAATCAAAGGCAGCTTTAAAGCACAAAATGCTGCATTTGTAAAGAGGCAATTTCAGAATGAAAAGAGATTTTAGAGGTCTGGAACCAGCAGATTTTTAGACTTATTATAATTAGACATGCTTTGTCTCCTCAGCTTTATGCAGCAACTAATAGCACACAGGGCTGCATAAAGATTAAGGTTTGCTGTTTTTAGGAGGTAACTTTATATATTGGTCCATTGTGTCCTCTCTTTTCTCTCAAAAGGCATCTCAATTGAGCAGTTGAGTCGAAAAAAAAGCCTGAAGCAACAGCAGTAGGAACTGTCTGGCTTCAGTTGCTCTAGCAACTGGTTGGAAATGGAGTCTGGGAGAGGCTGCTGACTTAATCTCATTCAGCACTCACAGGAAGGTCAATATAGCACAGCTGCAACAGTCTGAACCACAAACAAACATGTAGTACAACAAAATGCTCCATGAGGGAAGTGGTGAAACGCTGCACGGCTGTTCTTCACAAGTTATAAATAGCTGCGGGGAGCAAATGCATATATCACCAGCACAGCAGCGTTCTCTTCAGAGTGAAGTAGAGCTTATGGAACAGAAATGCACTGACAGCAATAGAGTGTAAGATATTTTTATGGAAAAGTTACTGCTTTTATTTAAATTTAGAAGCAAATCTTTAAAATGAAAGTAGGAACTAAGAATATGGTTCAAACACAAACAGTCTGGGCACAGGTAAACATAAGTGGCTCAGTGGGCAGCAGCAGAGCATGCTGGGACTTGAAGCAGGTGAGGGGGGAAAAAGTGCAGATTTTCTGAAATAATGTCTGATTAGAATCAGATCCGTTGGCCGGGAACGACCCCTGATTAGGACATCCGCTGGTGATTTGCACTACATGAAAAACTACTGCTTGTTTCCTCCTTTGTTCTTAAAGTGAGTTTGCCATGGTCCTCGCTTTTACCGCCTGTTTTTCTGTTTTTCTGTCACTGGATGGCCACCGGCTGTGGTGGCTGCTGGGAAGCGGTGATTAGAGGGAGGCTGAGTGCACAATGTTGCTCTGGCTGACTGATGATATGACTGCTGTACAGACACAGTGCAGCAGAAAATACAGCATGAAGAATTAAATCTAGTAGAGACACCGAAAAAAAATGATGTGGATTAGGATCAATCACAGGCTTGCGTTGTAAAAACAAGGCTTGTTTTATATTAAACGAGAATAATCTCAGGTTTTGTTTAGACCTGGTGAAAGTGGCACTCTGATCTGTGCTCACATGCGCAGAATGCTTCTCTCAAGCGTGTGTTTTGTCTACACAGACTCCCACTTGCTCTCAGGTGTGAAGAGGAGGGGCTCCCAAACACAGACCAAGACTGGTAACCACAGATCAATCACGTCTGTTTCTGTTTTTTTTTGTTTTTTTAGATTATGAAAGATAGCATTACTAAAGCATCAAATGTCTAATGAGGATAATAGCAGCATCATCTTGTTTTCACACATGCATAGTAGAAATGTAAGAATTAATCAATACACTTTACAAATATTAGATGTGAGATTATATGTTTCTTTTAGTTCAGTCAGGCTCTTCAGATTATGACATGATGTAGTTCCCCCTTTTCCTCATGAAGCCGTGTCTGTATTCCAGGCTGCATGTATCACCCAGCAGAGCTTTATTCTGGCCGCAACACATGGGACTCCTATCCAGCTGGAGGACCTAACAGAGGACAATGGGCGCCTTTAAACGGTCGCCCCTGGAGCCACACACAAAGGTCAGCAGCACCATCACAGCAACCACACAAAGTTGACAAAATTCTAGTTTGTTACTGAAAGAACAGTTTTCCATTTGCAGGGATAAACGGCCTGCATGCATGCATGTACTGTACTGCAGTAAAGATTTGTCTCATGCCTGCACTGATAAAGCCATTATGAACTTTCTCTGACTCATAAACACCAACCAAAATTCCCACTGAGATAACAGTAAACATCATTGTGAAAGGGGAACACTGAAAGCTGTAACTTAGAAACAGAAGTTTAAACTGTGGAAAAACGTCAAAACTTCGGCCATTCTAGCGGACGGGACTTTTGCTTTTCCTTTTTTTTTTTTTTGTTTAGGCCATTTGAAGATAAGCACCACTTTATGGCGCCGACTGATTAACTGAAACTCTAATGAGCATGTTCATGAAAAGCTCTTGTTTCAGCTGCAGCTGTAAGAATAAACCCTTGTGCAACTAGCAAAGCTCTGGTGAATGAAACTCTGATGTCCAGAACTGCAGCTGACTGGAGATTCGGTGTATCTGCTGTGCAGCTGATTCAGTATAGGGCAGTTCAAATGAGCATTAGGGATGCACGATATAATCAGCCCCCTATCGGTATCGGCCTATATCGGCCTCAAAACTGAGTAAATGGTAAATGGACTGTACTTCCATTTACCGCATTTCCAATGCGCATTTCCAGTCGTACTGACCACTCAAAGCGCTTTACGCTACATGTCACATTCACCCAGTCACACACACAATCATACCCTGATAGGCACATCAGGAGGCAACTTGGGGTTCAGTGTCTTGCCCAAGGACCCTTCGGCATGTAGTCTGGGGAAGCCTGGAAATGATCCCCCAACCCTCCGGTCGAAGGACGACTGCTCTTCCACCTGAGCTACAGCCGCCCAGTATCGGACATCGGCCACCCCACCAATATTTTGCCGATATTTAACCAATCAGGCTGCTGATTCTGAAGTCTAAAAAACCCTAAATCTTCTTCTTCTTCTTCTTCAAAAACTTCTTTTTTTACAGATTTTAAAACTTCTAAAGAGAGTTTCTTTTAAGATGTTCTGTGTGAACATAGTTTATACACGGTCATTTGTGTAAATAACCAAATATGCCCAGTTTTTGTATTTTGGGGGGGGGGTTTCTTCTCAGGGAGAACAAAATCCAGGTGGTTTTAGGATATAATGCACAAATCCTGTTAGCAAGACAGCTTAAGGGGTGGCCAGTGGACCCCTGAACAAAAAGCTGGCCACCCCTGCAAAAATGATATTTTTTTCATTTATATAGATTTTTATGGACTATTAACATGGCACAGCATGCTTTGCTTATCAAAATCTTGATAAGCTAATAAAAATAAAAATAAATTAAAATATTACACTAGACCTACCATTTTCTGCCATTGCTCTTTTGCCATAGTCCCCCAAAAGGTCTATCACTCCTAATTAACCCACCCTTTCTTATGTAAATTCATCCAGGAAGGCCCAAACCAGTTTCTAATGCCCCTTTCACATTTGCACCTTAACCAGGCCCTCATTGGCTGACACCACACTGCCCACGTTTAGTTTGTCTATATTGCAATCGAGGGCAACTGAGGCATCTTCAGCTCTGGTTTTCAGTGTGAGTGAGGTTGTCACAGTGAAGCTTTGTGAGGTAATTTGTTTGCTACACAAATAACTTGCGACAGACAAACACTGAAGTGCTTATTGCATGCAAAAAAAATCTTAGCCGCTCTTAAAATAAGTAAAAAAAAATTTTTTTGCTTGTAATAATCCAAAAAATTCTGTCAACAAAAGTGAAATTTTCTTCTAATATTTCTCGAAATAAGATGCATTTGTCATAAAACAAGTTGCTATATCTCACTGAAATGTTTCTTTTTTTCGTGATTATGTCTTATTCGAGTGTGATGAGATATTTTGATTAGAAATTAAAAAAAAAAAATATTTGGTAAGATTTGAGTTTTTGCAGTTAAAATTAAGGAGTTTTGCTGCAAATAATGCCTTATAGAGGCTCATTCATTCTGCCCCCTTCACTGCCATTATATGGATATACGTGGATCTACGACTAGTCGAAATAGTGTCCAAAGGAGTCAGTGATGCAGAAATGTTACTCATGAGTAAATTCCAGAAATAAAGCTCAGGTTCAAAGGAACAAAAGTTATCCCTTAATAACCCTTGACCACCCTGTGGCCACCCCTAAAAAAATCTCTGCGGGCACCCCTGCCTATTAGTTTTGTTTGAACAACTGTCATTAAGTTTGACTTGTTATACATAGCACAAGTTGAGGTATTTTTCTAATTTTGCACAAGGAATGACTATTACATCATTTATTTTTCAGCTTTAATATCGGTATCGATATCGATTATCGGCCACGAGTTTTAAAATAACAGCATATTGTAGGGCTGAAAGATATATCGTTATCGTATCTATATCGAGATATGGACATTCAAGATATTAATATCGCAAAAGCAACTATATAAAAGATATCGATTTCCCCTGTGCTTGTCCTTCATATTACAAAACTGCACTTTCCACCAAAGAGCTTAGTTTTCAACAAACCCGTAGTCATATTGTATCATTTTGATATTGAGATGTCTGGCATGAATATCAAGATATGAAATTTTGTCCATATCGTTCAGCCCTAGCATATTGGATATTGGTCAAAATTCCAATGTTGTGCATCCCTAATGAGCATGCTTCTTCCAGTGACTACGCACATGTGGTCTGGGCTGTACAACTTACTAAAATGCATGGTTTCATTTGAAGTAGTAGGATATACATTCAGGTTATGTGAAAAGTTATTGTAAATATCAGAGAATTTCCAGCTTGCTTTCTGTAGCAAGGTAACTTTGATTGAGACATTCTCTTTTAAATGACTGGAAATGGCCAGAAAGGGAAAATGAAAACAGTTTGGCTTTCTTCCAACTTCAAACCACGGGTAGAAAGGTCAGAGCTCACTGATTTGTTTTATTTTCAAACAATTACAATATAGATTTTCTGCGGTTTAATTCTTACAGATGCCAAGAAGGGCGCAATCAATCGCATCATTCACTATCAAGTCGTCTTTATAATAGGTGAGTGAAATGGTATGATCATCAGTAACACACTGCACCAATAATCATCTCTCAAAGATAAATCATGGATGTGGATTAACGTCCATTTGTGTTAAATCCCTGCCTGCAACTTGATACTTTCTGCTGAACTGAAGTGTTTTTCTTCTTAGGGGAGACAGAACAGTCAACCATGTTCAGGACAAGGGCATCTCAAAGGGATACCGACAGCTGCACCGAATTTGGGATGGTAAAGAGCGTCAGTTTGAGGCCCAGAACTGGCACCATAACTCCGCACGCTCGTTCAACAACCTCGGCGGCACCAGCAACGGTTACCTAGCAGGACCCGGGCAGCGGTTGGGACAGCAGTGGGACAACAATGTCAGCAGCTGTGGTGAGATCCGCCGTTGGGAGCAGGTCCTTGCATGTATCGTAACCATCTTCTCTTTTTCTGTTAGCTCGGGGGTCCTCGTCTGAATCGAAACAACAGGGAAATGCAGTCCCCGCCGGACAGATGGGCCTCCTCAGACTGCCGCAGGAGCTTCCCTGGAAGAATGGCAAACAGCAGAGAAGAACCCTGGAAACGGCCGGCCATCCACCAGCGGCGAGAGCAGCTGCACCAGCACAGCCCCCCCCAACAGCACCAAATATCTCAGAGGGATGTGTGTCCTGCGAAGAGGAGACGGGACTTGGGCCCAGATCAGGTAAAGTGCAACAAACTTATGTTTCATTTGGATCTGTGCATGACTATTTATTTCAGTGTAACAGCACCCCCCATTGGCCAAATCCCATCTTGCATATTTCTGTTTCTGTTCAGTCATCTCATCCTGGATCAAGGCATTTACCTTTACTTGCCCCATCGCCACCTCGCCACCATCGCTGCAACCAAGATGACTGGCAGACTCCTAATGACAGGGCAGGTCCTCGCCATCAGTCTGACCACAGGACCTCAGCAACACAGCAACAAGTAAGCATGCACTGTCGCTGCACGATCTGTTCAGGAAGCACGATCGTAACTTCAGCTCATTTGCACGTGTGTGTGGTAAGCTGACAATTTAATTGGTAACTTTAAAGGAATAGTACACCCACAGAATGATGTGCCTTCATTTTGTACTCACCCTCATGCTGAGCAAGACTGTGGACTTTTTTAATATCTCAAATGCAGCCGGAGATCGGACAGGTTTTCGTTATCTGCCGACATTCGTGTAAAGAAAAGAAAAGACACACTTTATTAATCCCAATCAGGTTGAACCTGAGAGCAGTGGGCTTCCAATTAAGGCGCCTGGGGAGCAGTTGGTGGGGGTTAAGGACCTTGCTCAGGGATCCACAGTGGTTCACCTGAGTGCCGTGTTGGGGACTTGAACTCGGCTCTGCTGTGCCAAAGCCTGCAATATTACCACTATGCTACCCACTCCCCCAAATATGATGGAGTTGACCAGCACTTGAAACAAAAAGGTCCATAAAAGTCCACAAAAACTGCTCGTCCAAACCCGTGTCCTGAGTGTCCTTGCATTATCTGCAGAGTAGGTGCTGAACTCCGCGGCTTCCGTAGTGTTGTGAACTCGCATGGACGTGCTTCGTGAAAGTAAGATGTAGTACTGTTTAAGCTATAGAAATATACTACATGATGTCGTTTGGAGTAAATTATGGATACAACCACTCAAGACACTTGGATTACATTGGACGAGCAGTATGGAGGATTATTGCCAAGTTTTTGTGGACTTTTATGGACCTTTCTGTTTCAAGCGCCGTGGACCCCCATTATATGAAAGTCAGCAGATAACGAACACCTCTCTGATCTCCGGCTGCATTTGAGATATTAAAAAAGTCACGGTCTTGCTCAGCATGAGGGTGAGTAGAAAATGAATGCACATCATTTTGTGGGTGTACTATTCCTTTTAGGGATCAAAATTACATCTCAACAGAAATTTAATTCCACCAACCTTTTAAAAAGATGTGAGGGAAAACTAAACCATAAACTATTTTTTTTTTTTTTTTTATAAACATCTGCAGCTATTTTAATTTTATTACAGCATTCATCACCTCAAAATCAATAATGTCCATCCCTTCATCTGTTGCTATTTTTTTATTAAGGGTGGAAGTTATTGTTTTCAGGACGCTGTTTTCCTAAATCCAGCATGTTCAGTGGCGATCTGAAAGTATTCCTTTCCGTACATGTGCAAATGAGCGGACGTTACGGATCGTGCTTCCTGAACAGATTGTGCAGCGACATCCAGAATGAGTGAAATTAAAGCAAAAAAAAAAAAAGGGGGGGGGGGGGGGACTTAAAATACCACCATTGGCATGTGTCATTTGTTTTGCAGGAAACCTCTAAACTGCGAGCTGGAGGCCATGGCTTCGGTAACTCCGAACCTCTAAACCAGAGCTGCGGCAACAGACCACCACATCACGGTAACAGAGGGAAGGTCGAACGCAAAATCTCGGCTTCACCAGCAGACCACACCCGTGTGCCTTACAGCCAGCAAAACCATCATTACCACCATCAACGGGACACAAGTCACCCCAGAGCACCACAGCACAACACCCCACCCAGCCCCGTGGAGGAGCAGGACTCCCGGAGCCATCACCACAAACAAAGCACAGTGAGAAAAGCGTTTGAATAGCGATCGTGTTTGTTTATTTGAATGATTTTTTTCTGCTGAACATGATTTAATGTGTCCCCGAATCCGCAGGAAACTCAGCGCTCTCATCTAAAAGGAAATCCAAGGGATTCAGCCCTTTGCAAGAGTCCTGCTACAGACTCTCTCCCCGTTTCATCCACCCATTGCAGTCTTAAAGATGTTGGTTCCCCCTCCAGCCGTCCAGGTGCTCCCCCCAGTCCCTCTTCATACGCCACAACCGGTAACAGAAAAGATTCATCTGACATCCAGCCATGTGAGCAGCAGAAAACCCAGACAAGCCCCAGTCATGCTACGAGACCTTGCCTGACCTCCACTCCATCTCTTCCACCTCACACTTGTTCCAAATCCAGGTTTTCAGACCCCAAACGCAGAAAGAACTCCCTTTGTTCACAGTCTCCGCTCACCAAATCGCGAGTGAACGAGCCCGGGAAGGAGTTAGAGGAGCTCAAAAAAGCTGAGCACAAACAAAAAAATAAGCTGATGAAGAGGGAGAGAAAGAGTGATTCCGAAAAATCCAATAAGAAGGATGAGGACAGAAAAAGAAGGAAGAAAAAAGAGGAGAGAAGGTTAGGTGAGAAGAAGAGAAAGAGAGATAAATCACTCAAGAAGGAAAGAAAACTTGGACAGAAAACTAAAGTCCGAAAAAAGGAGAAGTTTTCTGCTTCCTCCTGCCCAGAGGAGGCCAGAATGAATCAAACGGAGACATCTTCATCCCCAGATGGTTTAGCGCAGCCACCCCCCAAACACAAGCACAGGGAGAGGACGCCTCGTCCCAGCTGTGCTTCAAAATATGAAAAAGTACCCAAAAGTCATAGCAGGTCTCCAGAACTCCCAGTGAAGGAGCGACCCACCAGCCCGAAGCAGACCAGCAATGTCTCACGGCTCTCGGACGATGGACCAAAAGCAAAGTCTGATGACACATTCCCTCCTGTCGTATGTAAGGCCTTATCACCCCCCAGCACCGCTTGTTCTGTTCGCTTAGAGCAGCCCGTCAACAGCAAAGAAGGAAGGCAAGGAGGAGTTCTCAGCGCCCCAGACCTTCAGCCTGTAGCTGTGCTGGGAAATTTGATGGAAATAGGGGACAACCTTGCCAACACTCCTCCTGTCCTCAGCTGGCAGGGATCTCCTGTGTCAGATCTTGAAGAGGACGAGGAAGAGCTTGAAAAGGGTGTAATTAGTAGACCTGTGCTCCAACCCAGCCCCACCCAGTGCTTCTCACCTCCCCCTGGAGACAGTGAAAGCAATGATGATCTGGATAAAGAGCCTTGTGATGGAAAGTCCGATGGTTATTCCCACAACAGCACATCTGAAGTCTGTGACACACCAATTAAAGAAGTTGCCAAGGAGGAAACAGAAGAGGAAGGGAAAACATCTGACTTGCTTCTCAGCGAGCTCCACCATCATAAAACAGACTTGGACGACGTCTTCAAGAGTCTCGCCACTTTCCTCGAAGGCCAGAGGGTCAGCTGTCGTGGCGGCCCGTTCGGGGGGACCCCTGCAAAAGGAGCAAAGTACTCCTCTTCTCTTGCAGTGGCGCCAGAAATCACCGCTCACGAGAAGCAGGATCCTTTTCTCAAATCGGCTCCTGTGGCATCCTCTGAGTCCGGTAATCAGTCATCAACTCACACTACCTCAGATTCACTTCTAAAATTCCGCAGTTTGCCATATCCATGTCAGGCTGCCACTAACGCCAAAGTGACGGAAAAGCAGAAGGAAGCTGAGAGTGATGCAAAACAGAAACAAGAGGAGAAGGATGCTGAAATCCTCCTGGGAAGAACAAGCTCGTCTCTTTTAGAGGGATCCCTGAGTGCAGAGCTGAGAGTGACCACAGCACATACAGCCTCTTTCACCAGCGTCATTTCTGTCACAACCAAGGAGGACAGAGGGAACAGCAAAGCGACGGAGCACACAAATACAAACAGGAAGAGAAAACTAAAGGCCAAGGATGTAGGAGGACAGGGCGAGATCAAGACTAAGATTAAGAGAGAAAACATCAAGGGTAAAAGTAAAGCTAATCAAATGAAGGATGTGAAGAGGAATGTTTCACTCTCAGTGTCAGTCAACTCCAGAAACTCCCCCAGACCCCTCGCCGACAGTTTGAAGGGCCAGATTTCTCAGGAAAACCGAGACATCAAAAGAGAAACATTAGACGCAAAGATGACAACAGATAACAAGTTAGAAAATATGTCAACCTCAGATTCCAACGCTGTAACAATCACTACATCCAAGTCAGGTGCTCCCACATCAGCAAGCAAAGCCCCCCGTTCACAAGTCCCATTGGATCCACTGAAACTGAACGCGTTTTCTGTGAGCTTATGTAAGGAGCTGAAGATCGTCTTGGTGAAAATGGACACCGCTGGAAAGCAGACATTCAACATATCAGAGCTGCTGGAGAAAAAAATCCCACTTTCCAAAATCAGCATCCAGAACACAGCCACCGAGGTGATCAGAGCATGCAAGTGAGTTCTCACAGATACGTGTGTGTTGTTGAATTTTCAATCACTGATATTATTTGTGGTTACCTATTGTTCTTTTTTTTTCCCCTCCAAGGGGGACAACGGTAAACGGGAAGTTCAAGGAGTCATACCTGCTTCCTGCCTTCTCTGTGAAACCCAACATTGGCATAGAGACCCTTATTCCTCGGGAAAAGCTGAACCCGCCCACACCAAGCATTTATGTGAGTGCGCGCTAATTTGTGTCACAACTTTAGCTGCAGTCAAACTGTTTAGAGGATTAGCCAGGCTGGAAACATAGTGTCTTGTACAGAGTCAAAATGTTCAGAGCATTTTTCAAATCCACCACCAAGTTCTAATGTCCAGGGTGTTTAATGCTGCCATTTTTGTCAAAACATGAAGTTTCCTGTGAAAGTGGAGGAAAGTTACAGAGAAAACAAGCATGAGACTTGATTTTTACATTTCCTCGAGGCATGTTCTTTTTATAAATTTAAGTTTCCTTATTTTAAAACGCACACTTTCAACAGCTGCACTTTCATAACCTTGGATAATGTAGTGTGTCCAACTGGTGCATTAAAGGGGAAGTTTGTTTGTTTTTCAATCTGGACCGATTTTCTAGCATGAAATATGTTCATTTACTCACCCAGACAGTTTTGGTGCAGCTTCAATTCCTTCGGGAGATATTTAGATCCACTCCAGATCAGTGTATGTCCAATATATTGGAAGTGATGGGGCAACTGCATATAGCCTCTAAATAAGGCATTATCTGCCACAAACTCCTTCATTTTACCAATGTTTTGTTATGAAACGAAACATTAGTCGGACCCCCCCCCCCCCCCCCCGTGAGCGCTTTTGGTGATTCAACCGTATTTACAGACATTTACTTGTTATGGTGTCACATAACAGTGACGTCATCACAGCCGCCGCAGTAAAAATGTCTGTAAATAAGGACGAATCACTACAAAAAAGCCGCTTCGAGCTCACAGGGGGGTCCGACTAATGTTTTATAACAAAACATTGGTGAAATAAAGGAGTTTGTGGCAGATAATGCCTGACTTAGAGGCTGCGTGCGGTTGCCCCATCACCTTCATTGTATTGGACATACGCTGATCTGGAGTGGATCTAAATATCTCCGGAAGGAATTCAAGTTGCACCAAAACTGTCTGGGTGAGTAAATGAATGTATTTCATGCTAGAAAATAGGTCCAGATTGAAACAAAACAAACTTCCCCTTTAAAAAGTGAAGCTATTCATCATTATTTCAAACATTTTAATTCACAAATACGTAAAAGCAATGGAATAGAAAAACTGTTTCAAAGGTTGTACTCTACTGTTTCTGCAGTTGGAAAGTAAGAGGGACGCCTTCTCTCCAGTTCTGCTTCAGTTCTGCACGGATCCCAAAAATGCTGTTACAGTCATCCGAGGCCTAGCTGGATCACTCCGCCTTAGTAAGTTTTTCTATTTGTTTACTCGAACTGAATATCACAGTTTCTCGTCTCTTGAGACACAAGGTTGGTCATTATTAATATACTGTCAGTAATTTGATGTTTCCCCTTATTTTGTTAAAATAATCATGAAAGGAAAGACTGTGTAGTTTAACAAAAAATAGATAAATAAATACTGTATATGAAGGCATTTCTTGCAATCACAGGGACAGAAATTGGCAAATACCAGGTTTAGGTAGACAAAGTCAAAGTTTGAAAGGGATTTTTTGGCTCTAAGAAGCATTGTATATTGAAAATTTCCATTTTTCCAACACAGCTGCATTACAGTTAACATAATATCCTAAAGCTTTTATCAACCTGGAATGACAAAAAGTAGAAAAATAATGGCAAACATAAAAAGATATTTGCATTTCTTTGATTATTAACTCTTCTGTCCTTTTCTTTATGTGAGACCTTGGTTTGTTCTCCACCAAATCTCTGGTCGAGGCCAATTCGGACCATGCGGTGGAAGTGAGGACTCAGGTTCAGCAGCCCGCCGATGAGAACTGGAATTCTAACGGTTCGTTGCAGACGTGGCCCTGTGAAAGCAGCCGCTCACACACCACCATCGGCAAATACGCCCAGTACCAGGCCTCCAGCTTCCAGGAAAGTCTGCAGGTAAACATTTTCTCTCATGCCACACATAAAGTTTGCACACACTTTGATATTTAGCCATTGATTGCTTCATCTGGTCCAGACTGAATTGTAAATTCACTGTGCATCATGAAAGGATAAATTCTATGGGCACATTCAGCTCAGTTGCACCCAGCAGACTACTGAAACGCTAACTGTTTGGTTTTGATTGCTGCTGCCGTGTAATTCCACTCGGCAGGCATGATGTTAACCATTACAGGGACCTGCTTTGTATTTTTCTCATTTATTTCATTATGTTTACTGTCTCCAATTAGCTGAGAAATCTGAGATCTTGTTTAGTTTTCTTAAGTTGTCCAAACGTTTTCATGAGATTCATTTTCCCTTTTTTGACATCCAAAATTGTACAAAATACAATAATCCTTTCATCTAATCAAATCCACATTGGGCAGAGAGTGATTTTAATCCAGGGTTGTCCCTGTCAAGGACTAATCATGGAAGTTAAATCTGAAATGCTGCTTTTATTTTCAGCTGTCAGCTAAGCTCATGTAGATGTGTTACAGGAGGAGAAAGAGAGTGAGAATGAGGAGGAAGAAGAGGAGACTTCAGACCAATCACAGACCACAAAAGCCGCTCTGATGTTCACTGACGGTAAAGTCAATCCCACCTCAACGGCAAACAAAGCCAGCTCCGATCCTGCCTTCAGCAAAGGCGTGTCCAGGTAAGCCCAAAATCCTCACCAGTTCTTGTGAAGAAATCCCTGCTTTACTTTGTCAACAATAGTCAGCTCAGACTTTAATTTCCTCTTCAGCCTGGACCCCAAAACAGCCAAAAAGATCATTAAATTCGGGACCAACATTGATCTTTCTGACCCTAAAAGGTGAGATTAAGATTTTAAGGTTGCCCCAGATCTCTGAGGGTGAATGCTGTGTCACATTACCAACCCTGTTTATTATTTTAACTTTTTTTTTTCTTCATTTCTACAAGGTGGAAGCCCCAGCTGCAGGAACTGCTGAAGCTGCCATCTTTCATGCGAGTGGAATCCAGCAACAACATGCTCAGCCTCGTTGGTCACACCATCCTGGGTATGAACTCTGTCCAGCTCTACATGAAGGTGCCAGGAAGCAGGACACCAGGTGAGTGTCAGCTGTCTCTGTCAGCTATACGTGGTCCTATGATGTCAGGAAGGATTTTTTTGAATCAATAAACTGCTTGTGTTTTCAACAGGTCATCAAGAAAACAACAACTTCTGCTCTGTCAACATCAACATCGGCCCTGGTGATTGTGAATGGTTTGCAGTCCATGAACACTACTGGGAAGCTATCAACAAATTCTGTGATAAGTGAGTATACAGCTTGGTGAAGTTATCAGATGCTACAGGCAGCTGTGTGTGTTGACTAAGTTTCTTTGCAAACTGCTTCCCACAGACATGGAGTGGACTACCTTACGGGGTCCTGGTGGCCTGTCCTAGAGGACCTCTACAATTCCAACATCCCTGTGTACCGCTTCATTCAGAGACCGGGGGACCTGGTGTGGATTAATGCAGGGACTGTTCACTGGGTTCAGGCTGTGGGCTGGTGCAACAACATTGCCTGGAATGTGGGACCGCTCAACTGTAAGTTATGTCAAAGATTAAAAAAAATAAATAAATAAAAAGCATGTAGAAAAGCAGGAGCCTAATTTAAAACCCTGTTGTGAGATTTGGTATTAATTGTAGCACCCTCTATTAGCTGAAGTACTCGCTGTGTTTCCTCTTTCCCAGCGTACCAATATCAACTCGCCCTGGAGCGATTTGAGTGGAATGAGATGAAGAAGGTCAAGTCCATAGTTCCCATGATCCATGTTTCATGGAATGTGGCCCGCACCATCAAAATCACAGATGAGGACACCTATAAGATGATCAAGTAAGATGTTAGAGCAAATCTATGTGTGTGTGAGTGTTAGTTATTCACACCTTCCACTGTGTTCCCCCGTCTGTCTCAGACACTGCCTGATGCAGTCCATCAAGCACATCCAGATTCTGAGAGACCAGCTGGTGGCTTCGGGGAAGAAAATCTGTTACCAGGGCCGCGTGAAGGATGAGCCGGCCTACTACTGCAACGAGTGTGATGTGAGTCCCTCTTCCTCGTTGGACATTTCTCTTCATGTGTCATTAACCTGATATGAACCTGAGAGCCAACATTGTGCTTGCACAGGTGGAGGTGTTTGACCTGCTGTTTGTGACTAGTGAGCAAGGCGGTAAGAAAACCTACGTAGTGCACTGTGAGGACTGTGCCCGAGCTAAGAGCTCAATGCTGGAGGGGGTGGTGGTGCTGGAACAGTACAGAATGGAAGAGCTGATGAGGACCTACGACAGTTTCATGCTGGTCAGTATTGCTTTTGAAACCTATATAACTGATGTGTTTTACTGTCAACTTGTTCAGGTTGCATCGTACCTCTCTAGTTTGAGCTGGGATAAGTTGTAACTAGGGATGGTCGATATTGGCTTTTTTTTTTTTTACCAATATCGATATTGTCCAACTCTTTATTTTCAATATCCGATATCAACTAATACCGATCTATGCAGACAACTGTGCGGTTGCATCTCATATTTTGACAGACACAACCACAATATATTCAGCATTGTAAGCAAAGATCCCAAAATCTCCTTAACTCAGCCAGAGGAGTTCATTTTGGACATTTGGCTGCCAGATATCAGATACCAACAGGTATTAGCCAATATGTGGCTAATTATAATGTTACTCACAACTTAGGACTGTAACTTAAAGGTAGAGTCCAGAGTCCCCCCACCATTTCTGTTTGTAAACAACACTAGTCACACTGAGAGCCCCTCCCTTTGGGCTAATGGCTGCATCGCTCTTTAGCCTATTAAGCTTCAAGCCTCTCCTTCAAAGCTTGGACGGGTAAAAGTCAAACCAATATCAACCCTGGTTTTGCAACATGCGCTATCTAAAGCTCTTACCGCAGAATACTTCCTTTTTTCGCTGCATCCGCCATTTCTTCTGTTGTTTTTTTTTTCACCCTTTTTTTTAATCTTCGACAGTTCGAGTGACTGGCATCTGCTCCAATCATGAGCTTTTTCCCACACAGCGTCATACCCTTAGCTCTGTCATTGGCTGGCGACATATAGAAAAATCTCCGCCCAGAAACATCCCGAATGCATCAAAACAAAGAGAACAGCCGAATTACAGACAGGGGGAGAGGGAGTTGCAAACAAACTGACCACCGCACAGGAGTAGAGGCCCAAAGGCACGGATTGAAACAGATTTCACATACACAAGTCTTACGTTTATTTTCAGGGTTGAACCTCCAGACTCTACCTTTAACCAACAACTTAAAACCAGACATATTATAAGCAGCTTCAAAGCAAGTCAGTCTGTATCAGCAGCAGCTGCACCGTAGTCACATGACTCTGAAAGGAATGCTGGGATATGAAGTTCTTCCAGAATAACAGGGGCTTTGATACATGGTGGACCGCTGAAAATGGAACAAGATCTCACAAGATTTGGTTGGTGAAAATATTTAAGAAAGCGATACCAATATTTTCCGATATCACATTTTAATGCTGATATTGTCCGATAATATCGGTAGGCCGATAATTTTGAACAACTGTAGTTATAGTCACTTACAAGTCTTAGTAAGATAGACTGGATATATGATACTGGATATACTGTGTTAAGTCATTGAGATGAGGACCCAAAAATAGGATCACAGGTGGAGGCTGGAAGATGAAGAGCAAATAAAACGTTTCTGACTGGTTCAGTGACGACCTATAGATGCTGCTGTGCCAGGTCCAAAATCAAAACATGAACATGAACTAGAGAGGCAAAAATCAGAGTGGACATGCTGTAGAGGGAAATAAAAAACACACAGACAATGAAACTAGAGGCTCTTTCAGACCAAATGTAGTGGCATTCTGCTGCACTCTAAAACCCATTCACTTCAATGGCTTGTGCCACACAATGACAGTTTCTCTTTGCACTAAGCAAAGTGCAGGCGCAGAGCGGCCCAGTGCTCAGCACGCGTGCAAGCTCGCGTGCTGTGGCGAATACCTGCAAAGCTAAAAGGCTTGAGGCATCCATCTAGACACAAAAGCCTAAATGAGGGAAAAGCTAATGTTTTGTGAGTACATGAATTCCCTGAACTATTTGACACAAGTCTGCAGTTGTATCAAGACCTGAGGTGGAAAACTCACTTATGGAAATGAAACTCCTCCACAAGCCCGAATTCCCAAACTGCTCTCTGGGTCATTTGAACCACTTTCTTTTCACCCACTTGATCTTGATAACGCTGCAACCGCAGAGTCGAGAAGTTTGGAAAACTCCTTTCTTTGTACACTACAGCTGTCTGTTGGCTATTATACTAAACATAGCCACTAGTGCAGCCCCCTCTTGCATTTAGTCTAAAAAAAAAAGCTTTAATTTGGCAGAGAATGAAGGAAATCTAGGGAGATTAAATAAAATACAGGTGCTTGGCAGTCAGCAAACTAAACCCTAGTGTGAATCTGCAGTGATAAGCAAACCTTGGCAGAATGGACAAGGAGAAATGGTTTGAATTTGAAATGACAAGTAAAGATAAGACTAAAACACAGGAATGAAAAGGATGAGTCAAACTGAAATTTTATTTAACAAAAGCTATAGACTATACAAGGAGCGAAGCTCATTCACCATGAAGATGTTTTCTCTGTCTGATCCAGACTGCTATTGTCAGCTGCAGCGTCAAGCAGTCATGTAATGTGTGTCCCGTCTTCCTCTGAATAATATGTGGCATTTCATCCAGTTACTTCCAGTGATACAAATATTTTTGTTTACTTGGCTCATGCACACTGTGCACAATCTATGCAAAACACACATCTTGTGCACTGTAAGTTTCAACATGTGGGCGCAGGAATATGGCTAGCATCAATTAGCTGTGAGATCAAATGTCTTATTAAGATCATATTTTCAGTCTTGAGTAGCATCATAGTTGTGTTTTAAACATGAAACTGCAAGCTGAAGAAAATCTGTCACTCTTTTTTCATGTCAGAAATGGGAAACTCCTGGACATTTTACAGACCTGTGCATCATCACATTTTTTAACCGATTTTCAGTGATTATGGCAGCAAAAATTCAGCCCAGTTTAGAATGATAAGACTCCTGTTGAAACTCCTGCAAACTACTGGAAATGTTGAGTTCTGCAGATCATAACATTTCTCAGTTATGGCCAAAAAAGAGACACAAATCAGTGTCTACACTGTAAATTGCAATATTGGTTTTAATAGAATCTATCTTGTAGGCAGAACTTAATTTTAACTTAGTTGTTAGGAATACTTATTTTTAAATAAGTTGTAAGAACTTTGGAGGCCAACATGTTAGATAACTTAATTTACTTAAGTTGAATCAGCTTAATTAAAATGAGTACAGGGAAATTAGGATGGTGAGGGAGCAGGTTTCCCACAATGCAGTTCACTTCTTTCAACTATAAATTGGAGATAATTCACAAATGAAGGATTTATAAATGATATTGGTAGTGTCATGTGGCTGCTCCCAATTTGTTTGTTTATTTCTGTATTTAACACCTACTATCCAGCAGCCAGAGACGTACGTGGTCTGACATTAGTTGTAGCTTAAACCCACCTTGATCAAGTTTTTGCTACATGGTAAGAACAATTTTGAGGTCATCATTTATTGTAAGTAAGATGAACTTGAACTTATCATGTTGGTAAAAATAAAATGAAGATAGTGTGAAACATCTTGTCTAATTTATGTGAAATTAATCACATCAAGTTTCTTAGCCAGCATCATTCACTTACAGCTTAATCAAATTTATTAAGTTCAGAAAAGTTCTACTAACTCAAACTATTTTAGTTTATTCTACTTAATCACTCCTATTACTGAATACTTTTTGAGGCAGAAAGTTTGCATATTTTTTTGAGTAAAGCCAACTCATTAGAGTTTACAGTGTAGAGTACTTCATTAGTAAATACACACAGATTGAATCCAAAGGAACTTTGCAACAGGTGCAAAAATAAAACAAAAAAAAAAAGTCAATTGAAAAGTTTGCTCATATATAATTTGTGCAGAAATGTTGGTGTACATCATGTACAGACGCAGGCACTCATTAGTAAATGCCAACAGTAAACTCTTAATCCCCACACAGGGTGTGTGCTGGGTGAAAAGCCACAATAAATCTGGAGCATAGTTTCACCGTTCTGTAGCTGCTGCCAGGAGCTATAAAATTTTTACCCTTGTCATGACTTTTAAAAACCTCATTTGCCTGTACTTGTCTTTACTTTGGCAACAGATGCATGTAAATTATCCTCGCCACTGCTGAGGAGGATTTTATCAGAGCAGCCAACAGTGAATTGCAATGTCCAGCTGGAGCCTTGATCCATGTTTTCTCCCTATCTCTCTGTCTCTGTCCATTTATTTCCTGTCATCTGTCAAATGCGTAATGAAGACATTAAATTCCTGCCTGGAACAGTTTCTGCTCACAGCAGGGAAATGATAATCAAACAGCCATTAAACACCGATCCAAGCTAATTGTCCACAGCACTGGATTACTGATAAGGCTTTTCATAAATCTCAGGTGTCTAAAATATGATTTTCACCTGACAGCAGACACCTTTGTCCAATGTGTCCAATACCTTTGATATGAACTGGAGCTTTGCGCCGCCTGGATGTAATTCTTGCACAATGCTTTAAAACAGGGGTAGGCAAGTTCAGTCCTCGGGAGCAGTCCTGCAGACTTTCAGCATTTCCCGGTTTCAACACACCTGATTTAAATGAACAAGTCATCAGCTGAACCTGATAAGCTTTTGGATTCATTTAATTTCAGTCAGATGTGTGAAGCAGAAAAACATAGAAAACCTGAAGGGCGGAAACGTGCGTACCACAGCTTTGAAAGATATTCAGCAGTTATTAAATGATCAATGTTAGTATGCTGCAAATACACACTCAAAAATAGAGGTACCAATTTGTACTTAAAAGGGTACAAAGCTTGTCGCTGGGGGTGTTCCTTTTTGAAAGACATTTCTGTACCCTTCGGTCCTGGTCCATTTTTGTACCTTATCAAGCTGTATGAGTTAATTAAGTACAATTAAACCAATTAAAAATAATGAATAAAAGTAAGTAAAATAGAGATTATGACAACAATCAAATATGCTAATAATAAATGGATAATTATTATATAAATATTCAGCAAAACACATATAATTATACATATAATTATTACTATGATTATTATGGAAATCATAATGTAATAACTATAATTATACTACTGTTTAGAAGGACTGCTATTTATAGTTATTTTACAAGCTACACACATTTTTAAATGCTGCAGTACCCTTAGGGTTGAAATGGTATAAATTTGTACTTTATATTACTTTGGACCCTTTTTCATAGTATATAGGTACTTCTGGCCTCATAAAGACCAATATTGTACTTTTGAGAGAACATTTGTTAAAAAAAAAAAAAGTACCTACAGGTAAAGAAATGTTCCTGTCTCGTACCTCTATTTTTGAGTGTGTATAATATAATATTCATATTAAAGTATGTATCATACGATAATAAATGTGTTAATTTAAGGTAATTAAAACCTGTTTTGGTTTATGTGTTTGATATGTGTTAGCAGTAGTTTTCCCCCATGGTCATCTTATGTCTTTTTCGTTTTATTTCCCTCCTTCAGACTCCATCACCCTTTTCAAAGTGAGGACTCCTCCACTTCACACGTCTTTCAGCCATAACCAAAACTCTAACAGCAGCACAAACGTCTTCAAGGCAAACTGTTCCTGCAAACACTTTCTCAATCAGCCAATCACGTTTACTTGGTCTTGTTTACATCACACAATAAGGTATGGATACTCAGCCAATCCAACTACAGCGCACTGTCTTCCCCATACCAGCTGCAGATTGGACGTGTGTTTTGAAATAGAATGACTAGACTGGTTTCTTCTCACGAAAAGCATTTTCAGATGAATTTTTAAAAAAACACACAATGTGAGCACTGCTAGCACTGAAAATCAGGTTCTATATGTTCAACGGACACTGCTGTGATTTAAAAGCGTCAAGTAGCCAGTTCTGTGTATTGATTCAGGTACTTTTATGCAAATTCAGTAACTCGTTTTTCTTTTCTTTCTTTTTTTTTTTTTTACACCAATCTAGTTATTCTATATGTCCATGAATTTGCTGTGATTCTATTGTACCAGCAGGGGAGTCGCTTCACAGGAGAAGTAGCTGATTGTCACATTTGGCATCATATTGGTTCCTGTTTTTGTTTGGTATTCAGGTAAACTCTGACATTTGTAATTCCTGTCTGTAAACTCTGAGGTGCTATTCCAATCTTATTTATTCTCCTTAGATACTTAAAAAAAAAGTTTTACCAGCCTAGAAGTACACCACATTGGCCTTGTGAACTGTATTTAGAGGAGAGGTAATTAGATGATTAAACACACAAATATGGTTTTATGTAAGTATTAGAAAAAGGAGTCAAAAAAATTGTCAGTTTCTCTAAAATACGGGTTTACTAGAGGACTAATATGGTTTTGTTCTTATTTGGAAATCAAGTGTGTAAAGGGAAAATTTGACTTTTTTGTGCTGGCTTTTTCACAAGTCCTGAAAAATGGTGATCAATGTAGTTTGTATAACACACCGAGAAAACAGGCATACAGTAGTGTCGTTTTTACTTTTGGAATGGGAAAGAAGTCCCTGTTTTATACCTCTTTTGTTGCAATGTTCTTGTTTCTAGATGACAGAGAAAATAAATACTTGTAAATTGTGAATGAATTTATTGAATACACAGTGGTGTGCATAGACGGGGTGCAGAGAAGGATAATGAGGGAGTCGCTACTGGAGTTTGGGTCAGTGAAGTGCCCCCATAAAATCACACATGCAAAGATGTAGGCAATCATAGTCTAATGCAAAGACACACACATCCACACACAAACAAAATTTAAAACTGGGCAGACTGCGGAACATTTCACCATCTCCATTCTACCAACAACCCGTCTGGGTGTTCAGCTTCACACACTGCCATGGGATTCAGCATATGAGCACATGAACACAGAAAGAATTTAAAAGAAGCAGATTTCACTTATAGCTTTTCATCATCAATTATTTCCTTATATTTGAACCACAAACGTATCTTGGTGTTAGTTCTTGTTATTAATAAGTTTATTTTGCATTTGCGCTTTTCCTTTTAGCTAAGCAAAGGCTGAAAAAAGCAACGTCTGCAAATAAAAACCTAATTGATGACATTTTTGCAACTATTTTCAAATAACTCCCACATTTTCACCTCCTTCTCTGGTGTATTAAGACCAAGAAGCACACCCTGCTGGGTGTTTTACACTGTAAAACGCTGGTGCTGTCATTAATGTAATGGTGTGTTTCTAAGCGACTTCACTTAAATATGTTTGCTTACAGTTAATTTTGTGCAATAACTACTTTGAAGTACCTTGAACAGCTCTGAGTTCACAGAATGTCTGTATTACTGGTCTTTGGTCACCATTTGAATGGCAGATTGGTTACTGTTACAGTAGATAGCTAGTACACCCCTCTCGCCCCCAAAATGATTAGTTTAGGGTCACACCTCTGCACTCATTAGTCTGTGCACACCATTTCATGTACATACTGTATCTGTTTCAGGTTTACTAGAAGACTTATGTCATTTTGTTCTCAATCAAAAATCTAATTTGTTGAGGTCATTTGTTTTCTTTTTGTTTTTGTTGTTCTATAACATGCAGAAAATATCCTCTATCTCTCTCTCTCTCTCTCTCTCCTCTCTCTCTAGTTTAAATTACTGCAATGGGAATTTCTTCCCACTTTTATACCTCTTTTTGTTGTCAATTTCTGTTTTTTGGATTATGGAGAAATTGAAAATTGTAAATGGTGACATTATTTATACTGTAAATGGTTGTTTTTCTTATAATATTTATTGCATATCAAAGGAGGCTCATTTGATAAGGGGCTGCAAGGTATTTTAAAAGTGTAGTATGGTCATAGTGTGTGGATAGGGGAAGTGCAATCAGGGGGGTGGTTGAATATTCATGGTGCTAGACCCCTCCTTGCCTCGATGCCCCCTCATTAAACAGCATATAATGATGTACAAGATACAACTCAAACCAACCATTCGGTGCTTAGAACCATTTCAACAGTTTACTGCTAACAGAAATGGAATGATGTCTTTGTACTGTATTTAACAGATAAATACAAGATTTTTTTTTTTTTTTTACTTTTTTGTTTCTTTCCATTGTATGAAATTCATAATCTTGTGGCATTAGTGATTTTATGATGAGCATTAGCTGTAGTTGTAATTCTTGACACTTTTGCAGAGATTCATAGGGATGTGACTTTTAATGGCGTCAAGGTTTCTCGTGTCTTGTCCTCATTAGTATTATTGGAGGATGTAATAATGCTCTTTTTTTCCCTCTTGACTTGTTTGATTAATGCTGCACTTATTGTTTCCAAAAGAACTCACATAGAAGAAAACCTGAGCCAGACCTGTCTTAAATCCCTCTGTGATTTTTCTGTGACATATTGTATTGCTGTTCAAGAAAAATAAAAATGTTTTGATAAATTATTCAACTTTGAGTTGTTTTGCTTTTAATTTCCCTTTTGTAGCTGCAGATTCTGAAGTTTAAGGCATGCTTTGCTGACGTGTCCAAGTCATACCGGAGATGCAAACGTATCTGTTAGCAGCTCTTGAGGAGGAAGATGCAAAGGTGATGCAATATGAGCAAAAATCTTTTCCTTGGCAGTGTCATTTGAAAACTTTGTTAGTTGAATTATTGCATGAATATTTCAAATGTCTAGCTATTGTAAAAAGCCTATAGCTACAGCCGAAAACGTTTATACACATAAAACTAGATTTTACTCACATCTTGATGAAGCCAATTACCATTTTGAACTGACATTAGTTTAAGTTTTCTGAAAGGGAAATATGTCTGCATGGACCAGACATACTTTCTTCCAGTGCCCCCAGCAGATTAGTATTTTTTGGATTATAATGAAATATATTGGCTGACTTATCATAAAATTTGTCTTAGACAGCTGAAGGTTAATATGTTGATTGCTCCGTGCTTATTTCTTTATCACTGTTAGCACATCAAAGCTTTAGTTTAACATTTACCTGGTGGCTCACTTTTCTAAATATTTCATTTTTCAAACTTTGAGCTCTTCAATACAGTGATATAATCATGGAAATTTCACTGTATCCAATACAGTACTTTTGCTTAGTGATGGCGTCCCATTAGCCTCTGCTGCACTTCAGCACTCGCTATTTGGGTTGGTAAATGGATTTTTCCCTAAATGGTCCAGAACCAGAAGCGTGAAAGACATCCCAAAACCAGCTGAAACACACTGGCATGAGTTTGGGTGCAGAAACTAAACCAGGTCTCTGTCTTTCCTAGATTCAGGTCACTCCACTTCATGTTCTTTGTTTGAGGTCCTTTTCTTAGTCTGTTGACCAAACACCCAAAGTCCAACCAGATCTGTAAATCATCACTGGATCGGAGCTGGTTCACTACAATGTGAGATCATTTGTCACGATACCCAGTTCAAACCCGTTTACTACATTCCTTTGTCTCTTTTAAAATTTTGATTATTATTCTTTTATGTTTTAATTCTTAATAGTTGCATTGCATAACAATTCTGGTCGTTTGCAGATTTGAATTCATCCTCTTTTGCCATATAAATCTAACATTTGTTTCAGATGCGAACACAGAATGACCCAAACAAGTCTTTGCAAGTGCACTGTGCTTTAAGCAGACGGCAGGTGATGGCCACAGTGGGGCTCCACTGGACCAGTCTGCTACCTTTCTGGACTTTTCCCTCCAGCATTTTGCTGGTACCATTTTTATCAAAACTTCAGGGTTCATCTTCCCCATTAAGTTAAGAGGCAATGTAGTTCAACAGCATTAAATGACCTGAGATTTCTGTTAAATAAGATTTTGATTCAGGTCCCTGTGCAGTCCACACAGCTTATATACATCCTGTCAATCATATGGACTTAAAACTAAGACTACACACAAAATATATCAATTTTTAAACCACACCAGTGACTATCACATGCAAAAGTGTTGAATTAATTCCTCTCTCAGAATTCAGGGTGACAGGACATAATATTGCCCAACCGGCAGGCACATGGACATCACAATGAGGACACAAAGTGAGGACACAGCAGCGGATATCCCGGTTTCAAGGACAGGAAGACTGCTCTTCCTTTACCAGCCCACTCAGACACCGACATCCACAAACAAACACAACAGAATGGCACTGTTAATGGCAAAACCACCCATCGCTCCCACATCTTCTCCAGACAGCCTTAATGCTACAAACCCTTTGATCATCTCTCCTTGTACCAGCTATTAAAGTCCTCTTATTCTCTACAGGGATTATAAACAGCACTGTGAAGAAATAAATAAACAAAGATGTCCAGAGTGAGATGCAAAAAAATGAGCCCTCATATCAAAATACCAGTTTCACCCTTTGAACTGAGCCCCTCTGGCTTCTTATCAGTCCCATGACAGCCTCTTTTCCCCACCAAATTAGCCAGCGTTCTCCCCCATCCTCATTTCCTTATGTTTTCTGAAAGTCGAGATCTGTTTTCCCTCCCAGGGTCAGAGGCCAAACCCCTGTCATTCCTGCCTTTGAAATAAATCTTATGCAACTCTAGCATACCCTTTACTTTCTTGTTCCATGGCTCATTGTTGTAGCTGACCAGTTGAGGTGATTATGGTGTGGAACAATCAGCTTCATTTGGTGTGAAAACCTCAAAAAAGCCCTTCCCAGTTGCAGGATTTTGAACCACACCTTATCAGGATTTGACAGAGGAGTGGAGAAAGTGCCCAGCGAGGGTGTAAAGTGTTGTGGATTGGGCAGCATACCCTGACTCCTCTAATCTATCCAAATAAACACTCTTCCTCCCTCCCCCTGGTTCCATGGGTTATCAAAGAAAACCCCTCCACTGCAGCCTTACATAGACACTTAACAGCAGCCTTTAACACGGCACAGGCAGCTCTCTGAGCATTTCCATCCGAGGCGACGCAGGATACAGGCTCACTGACTCACTGTCATATCTCAGACTGGAGTCAGTGAGGAAACAGTATGTAAGGGAAGGAAGCGCTGAAGCCAGAAGGAAAGCACAACTTGCGACAAGTTTGTAGAGCTTTTCACTGAACCTCTCGGTTACAGGTCTGAGGCAGTAGTTCAGATTTCTAACAGTGGCCAAATACTTGATTATTGCTTCAGAAACACCAAAGTTTTAAGACTAATTTAATAAGCGGAAACTCAACTCTCACCTGGATAACACCCTCTAGATTTGGGCTTTCACACGGAGAGAACATAAATCAAGAGGAAATTCTTGAAATTTTCTTCAACTGCCGCCACCATTTAAACAACAGGAGCGTAGAACGCCGGTGAGTACAAGAAAAATCCTGTTAAAACAGAATTTTTACAGTCTTGACGTCAAAAAAAAAGGCATGGTTTAGATTTTTTTCCAAGCAGATCCTGTAGCAATAGAAAGGTTTATGTCATCAAAATGCTTGTGTTTAAGGTTTCATGATAGAATGGAGGGAAGATGTTGCTGACAGCAGCCAAAATGGTGCTAGGGCTTTCAGATTTTCTGATAACTTCTATAAAAAGAGGAGATATTTTGGTATGCTTGCTAAATGTATTTCAAATAATCCAAAATCCTATTCATACAACGCTGACTTCCAAATGTTTCACACTGGAGGAGACTATTTCATAAGATGTGCATGATTTCCTTCTTAGGGGAGAAATGTCTCCTTATAAAGCACCACAACTAAAGAAAAACTCGCATAAAAACAATTTTACAGACAAATGTTTCAATTAGCATCTTATTGTTGATCTTTTACATAGAAAGAGATTTCAAAAGAAAGACACAAATAAGTTCTAACTTATAAAATCTGTTCTCTGAAAGCCAAAGTCATAACACTGCTGCGAGACTTTGGTGATTAGTGTGATTTTTCAGTTGTTTCTGGCTCATTGTTCTGGGTGATGGTTATCCTGGAGCTTTGGGGGTGGAGCCCAAAAGTCAGTGGAGCCCATTTCCTCCTCACTAAGAGCTCTCCATTTATCTGTGTTGACTTTCCACACATTTCATCACTTTATTCAAGAAGCCATTACTTAATGGCTTCAGAAATCAGATTGTGCAGGAGAGGAAAGAATTCACTGCAACTGAAAGCAAATCCTGTATTTTACTGATGTGCAAGTGCAATCATGACTTTGTTAATGTCATCATTGTGAAACATAAACTAATATACATCCAGATAATTGTTCATGTTCATCAATCTAACCATTGACGCTGTTTTCCTGCAGAACAGACCACAGAGACGATGAGTCTGTCACGGAACGGGACACTTGAGAAGACGGCGTCTGAGAAGGCCCACTCTGAAGCACGATCAGCTTCCAGAGCGGGGTCAGGGGTCGTGGTGCCGCCTCCATACTCCCTGGGTGGTAGCGAAGCCGCAGACGGCCCCCTGGAGCTGAGGGGCTCTCTAGACTGCTGGGCGTGCTCTGTGCTGGTCACTGCACAGAATCTGATCATCGCACTGATCAACGGAGGGCTGGCCAGCATCATCTTCGGCATCATCCTCACCCCTGCCCTCGCCATGATCATTTTTGGCTTCCTCTGCCACTCCACAGTAAGACTTCGACTTGAAAATAAACAGCAATGGATCATTTGACTTTTACCTGTTGCACTAGTGGGGAATTATAGCCTGTCAATCAAACTGCTGCCTTTGAATGCGAACTGCAATACACAGGGAGAGAGAAATGTTTTCCCAGAGATTTGACACTGTTTTTACAGATCTTACTGAATCTTCCTGGAGCTTAAGTTTAATTTCTTGCAGCTGTGACTAAGTTGCACTAGTTCCTTTGTGCAATGCATTGTGGGATAATTCTTTACACACTGCAAAAACTCAAATCTTACCAAGTATACTCTTCTAATTTCATGTAAAAAAAATATCTCATCATACTCAAAATAAGACAAAGTTACCTGAAGAAAACTGAAAAAAAAAAACATTTCAAACTTGTTTTAAGACAATGCATCTAATTCCAAGAAAATTGTGTTTGTACTATTGGCAGAATGTTTTTGCTTATTACAAGCAAAAAAAATTAAAATAAAAATAAGTTAAAAACATTTTTTATTTATTTTTTTTTTTTGCTTGTAATAAGCAAAAAAATCTGCCAATAGAACAAGCAAAGTTTTCTTCATAAGATCTTGAAATAAGATACATTGCTTTACAGTAAGACAAGTTCTTATATCTGACTGAAATGTTTCTCTTTAGGTAAATTTGAGTTATTTTGAGTGTGATGAGATATTTTGACAAGAAATTAGAAAAATGTACTTGGTAAGATTTGAATTTTTGCAGTGCACACCAACAGCACAGCAACACATCCTTCAAATTCAACCCCCCCAGCTGCACACACAAAAAAAACTCTTTATACCTATTTGTGCTATCTAGAACTGAGGCACAGCGTAATAGATTTGCTTAAGTAATTAATCCTCGCTTCTGCTCTCCAGGTGCAGCCCCATGGAACATCTCTGTACTGTTCCGACCTGCTGGACGACGCCAGCTGTGTGGCCCTGCTGGTGGTGGGTTTTCTGCTGCTGACCCCTCTGCTGGTCTTGGCCCTCGCCGCCTTCTGCCGCCTGGCCCGTCATCTCCAGCTCGGCATGTGTTTTATTCCCTACAGCCGTGCCGTCTACAAGAACCTGCCCACCTCACACCGCCGGGGGCCCGGCTCTGGAGGCTGCTGTGGTCAGCAAGGAGCAAAGGAGGGGGATGGGAAGGGTAGTGTTTGGGTGTAGGAGGGAGGAGAGAAGGATTGTATATGGTTCTGATATGTAGTTCTGTTTGTAAAGCAAGTCGGCGCTTGTGAAACACATTTCATCATTTCTACTGATTGCTCTGAACTGTTGAATGATAAATATGAATATTTTTTGTATCCGTTACCTTTTGTTTGCGGTGTCAATGTGCTGAATCTATTTTCTACATTTTTACAATAAAATGACATTTTAACTTTTTTGTTGGTTTTGGGTTTTAAACAGTTAATGATTGATTGAAAGTTGTATGGGAGCATTTATCACAAAATGTTCAGTTCATACTCAATTTAGAGCACAAAATAACCAAAAGTACTTATAGGAAACTGTTAATTATCAGAGTTAAAAGTAAACAGTTCCTAAATGAAGGTAAACCATGTGACACTCTGGTAGCAGTACAAGTGATGTGGGCATGAAAAAGTTCCGCCTTTTTCTGCCAGAAGTGGTGCAGTAATAGTGCACTATTGCTGCACCATCACTGGCTAAAACGATTTGTCCCACGAATACGTCATCATGCACTGTGTCCAAAATATTTCAAACTTCATGTTTGAAATATTTTCTCTTCATACTTGTCAGATGTGGACTTCAGATTGTCGGGCCTGATTGTTTTCATTTACCACGTGTTTGCATACTTGCATCAGAACTGATCCTGAACTGCACACAGCAGGTCATGATAGACATGAATTCATTCAGTAGGAGCAAAATTGAGAGATATATTGGTTTTGTTCTCTCCCTTTTGTTGTTATATCTGGTTGACATTTCATTCAGATACTCTTCCTGTTACAGTTCAAAACCAAGGACCAACCATAGAGGTAGATCCCTTTTGATGTGCAGCTTTTTTACAGGTCATAAACAGTAGCATTCAGCTGTTGTGCTGTTATTCTTCAGATCCACAAGGTGGAGTCAGAGTCATCACTTTAATAAGTTTGCAGTCAGACCATTTCAAAGAGATATAAAACCTTTATTCATATATAAATTACAAACATAAGGTTTGGCAGCTCTTTGTATAAAACAATATGATTCCTTTAAAATTGTGTATAAAAATGAAGTTATATTATTGTGCTTTAATAGATCCATAGCTCACATTGAAATGTCTGGATTTGTATTTGATGTGTGGTTCTAATTTCTTGGTGCATATGAGGTTAACAAGGCTGTCTGTTGATGTTCATCAGTAATTTTTGGTGTGGGGCTTTGTATGGAGCTGTGAATGCACCAGGCTCCAAGGTACCACGTCCATTTTCATCCACCTGACCCATGATGATGTAGTTGAAGCCTGTCATAAAGGAAATGATCAGACAAATGAATCAGGTTTGCGTTTTCTGGGACGTTCAAATGCTCATCCTCTTACATGCATGTAAATTTCAAACGTCCTTACCTCTGCGGAGCATCGGGCACTTCTTACACTGCGACACCAGCTTCACCGCCATGGTCTCTCCAACTTGTGTGATAGTTAGCCGACCTGCCTTGTAGGTCTTAATGAGGGAGACATTTATGGAAACGGAGCCTCGGGGCCCAGGGGACATCGAAGTAATCTTTCCAGTTATCACTTGAAAAGGAAGGGCTTGGTTAGGGAACAACATCAGACTGGTGATATTTGTCTGCATACTAATGGAGCAAGTTAAAACTTACCAAATTCACTGGAACAGAAACTAGCCTTAATGTTTCCATCTCTTTTACAGGCTTTGGCGCACAGAGGATTTTGAGGAACTAAAAGAGTAAAAATCATACAAACACTAGAGCATTAGAACACATATTCTCACTTTCTGACACAAGTGCAGATGCCTTTACTCACTAGGCCTCTTTCCATTCTGTCTTGGCGTGCTCACTCTCCCATCCTGGCTTGTCGTCCCTTTACCGCGGCCTCTTGTGGGCTTGACTGGTTTGGGTCTCTCAGTGGGATTCAGGGCAGGAGGTGGCACATGTTTGATGGTGGGGACGGGTGGTGGCACAGTGACAGCAGGTTGTTTGGGTTCAGCAGGCTTAGCAGCAGGTTCTGAGGGGATGGACCTTCTACCGGAGTCTACTGTTGGTGTCTGAGAACCACGTGGGATGGTGGTATAGTGGGCGAGGAACCCATCAGATGGCACACTGAGATCTGACACAAACTGGATCAAGAGGACATTTCCGCTGCTAATAACAGGTCTGAGCAAGAGACAGAAAAAAAAGGCAAGTGAGTTTTAATGGTGCTTATAAGAATGATCGAAAAGGCTTTGAAATATCTTACTGTGGGGGCTGGTCGCCACAATATTTTCCAATCAGACGTGAATCGTCCTTCTCTCCACCGTTATAGAACGCCACATAATCAAAGCGACAGTAGGTGTCAACCTCCAGGACAAACTTATCAAACTTCACCTCGATTGCCTGAGAGAAGCAGAAAAGTCATTTAATTGTTCACTTTGAGCCATGTAAGATCGGTTTTGTGCATGCTGAGTGTTTTACCAACCATATCAGGCTCCACAGTGATGAGCCAGGAGCAGCTGGTTCCTGGTGGGTATTTGCTGTTTGGCCAGTTAGGTGTCATAATCTCTCCCTGGGATTTTGTCATCTTTCCTCCACAGGTCTCCTGGCCTGAAAGAAAATGTAGCCACTCCATAAGGGGTAAATGAAAACCTCTAGTGGAAGTTCAATACTTTCATCATGACAGAAAGAAATATCGCTGCATTGGTGCATCATTTCCAAATGTGCTTTCTCTTTATTTCCTGTCTTTGACCCGTCTCTTTCTTTCTGTCCTGCACTCTGTTTTCTCAAAGTTGTTATCTCATGTGGTTCTTTTGACTTGTTTTGAGATGATATTGAGTTTGTTTACAGAAGCAGCATATTTGTGGGCTTGTGTCGCTATGTAGAACCCTTTCATTCACAGCATGTGATACTTGTCAGTGCAAACAAAATGCATTGTCTGTCACTTTGGGTAAAATACTTTCATCCTCCCTTTAAACTCTTGACGGTCATAAAATGACAGGAAATTTGGGGAGAGAGTAGGATGAGACCATGTCAGGAGAAGGTCGGGGTCTGCACTTCCTGTCCTTATGTTTCCTGTTGTTGTGATCACCTGCCTCAATCTCATCTGTGTCATCGGTGTATTTGGGCTTTGTCTGATATCCTAAAATCTCTCTCTGACATGTTTTCCTTTGTTTACCTTCTCAACCAGTTACTGTATATGAAAATTGAATTATTGAGCTCTCTGTTTTTTTCCTTTTTTTAAAAAATGTTGCCTGTTTTTATTCTTTTTTTAAAAATAACAAACCTTTAAGTTCAGTGCAACCCACTGTGAATGTATAAAGCGAAACATAGAAAAAGGTTTTTATGAGTTTAATGGCATGATGGAAAAACAAACCTTCTACCGAACTTCTTCTAAACTAAGTTAGCTCAGTATAGGACACTTGACTGATTCCTGTCAGATGTGTAAATCATACGCAGTCTCAGCCCAAAAAGGTTTTTAATACCCGTAATATTCTGTCTAAATATACCATAACAATAATGGTAAAAAGAAAAGACAAAATGACAAAAGACAGACAAAGAAATGCAAGTGTCCTGACAAGCTGTGTGAATGGGCTAGTCCTGTTTTCTGCTGTAGCAGAACATTTTAATGTCATTAATCATTAACTAACTAAAACTCAATACTGTTGCGTATATCTGATTTTAATTTTATAATCATGGAATATACATATAAATGTTCAATATGTGGTCAACAATTTTGTTTTGGTCCAAATCCTCTGACATTCTTAATCATCATACCTTATGATGACACCGTTTATTCAAGTGGGATTTTTTTTTTTTTTTAACTTGGCAACCCAGCAGCTCCCGGCTAAAACTGCATGTTTCCTTGTATATACAGGTACAGTACTTTTACAACATAAGCTGTTTTTAATATCTAGTTGCACAGATTCAAAAAGGGAAAATAAAGGTGAGACTAACTACTATTTCGTCCTGCTTTTGATGTAGAAAATAATTCCATGACAGTGATAGAAAATTTACACTACAACAGCTCCAAACAAGTTTAAAAAATATACAGTGTAAGACTGAATCCAAACCTTGATTAATGGTTCGTTATGGGTCCATGAAACATATCACCACGACTATTCCCTCACCACTAAAACAATTTCCACCCTGGCTCACCCCATTTTGACCCTCTGCCCTCAGGAAGGCAATATAAGGCAATTAAATCCTCTACCATCAGATTTATGAACAGTTTCTTCCTAAAGTCCATCCACTTATTCAGTCATCACACAATGACTAAAGCACATAGACATTCAACTACTACCTCTGAACTGTGCGATATAAACCAATATTTTGGGGGATTTATTGATTGTTTTTAACTGTGATTTTTAATGTCTATCTATTAAACATTTTAATATTTTCCCTGGTGTTATTTTATGATGTGGTTGTTTTTGCATTGGACTGCATTATCATGGTTATTTTTGGTCAATGTTGAAATCACAATTATTCAAACAATTATTTTTAGTTACATGATGCATTATTTCATTCTCTCTAGAAACACTTTGTTATTAATAATTTATGTAAAATAGAGCACACCTCCTTTGCTCCTCAGCTACATGAGTGTAGGTTGTAGCCGGGCCGCATGGAAGGGAATGTTTTGAACATGTGCATCTTTCAAAAATTGTGTCAAGAAACATGGCGAATAAATAATTTCAACTCGATTATATGAGTTTGGAGATCATTTGACATGAAAATTGAAATCACACAAGTTTCAATTAATTACGCAACCCTATTTTTGCGTGTGTTTTAGTTGCACCGTAAGGAGGGTCACCTGCAATTCAACTGTTTTATGTAATGCCAATGGGAGGGGGAAAAAAGCCTCACCACCCTGCAATGTAATGACATACCATTATAGGGTTTGGTTCCACTGAAATAAGCTACAAATCCTCTGCTCTGCGTCTCTCCATCGGTCACCATCTCCAGCATCATGGAGTTTGTGGTAGAAATAAGAGTGCCAGGCCGGAATGTTCCACAGAAGCGACCCAGTTTTTGCACCAAGTTGGAATGGCCATTGTAAACATCCAGATAGTCATAGCGACATTGTGAGTCAGCCTCCAGGTCAAAAATGCGGAAAGCCAGTGTGATCACATTTCCCTCTGGGACCTGGAAACGAGACAGATTGATTGTGACTTAGAAACTACAAGAGTCAGCCAGGAAGGAGTATGCATTTAGGCATGTGGTGCTGAAAGTGACTCACAGTAATGCGCCAGGTACATTTGCTGTTGGGTTTATAAAAGCTTGGGAACCCCTCACTGCCAACAAAACCAGATTCAGCCACCAGGTCTCCTCCACAGTTGAACACAGGCCTGTTATGAAGCAGAGGGTGGGAATGTCATGGATGCCATGAATACGCTCATTGAGATGCTATAATAAATAAAACATCCTTCAACCAAAAGGAATTCAACTTTATATGTTTACTCCCTGTATGTTATTTTCCTCATTAAAACATTTATTTAAATCACAATAAATACATAAATTATTCTTTCAAGTTAGTTAATATTGTCACAAGGACATGATTGGATAAGTTGATTTATTGTATAACTTAATGTTATTCATTTTCCTCCATCCAAGGCATGTTGCAATAAAGCCTCAGAATGTTTATCTGAGGTCCTTTCATTAAAAATCAACTCCTGATAAATTACAGTCCAAATAGATGGAGCCCCAAGGGTTTGATATTTGCAAAAAAAAAAAAAAAAAAGTTTAAAAAAAGCAAAACATCTCTTCATAATTGTTAAACATCAACCTAAAATATAATTACAAAGTCATTTTAAATCATAATTAATTTTCCTGCACTCAGCCTCGTAAATCTGATATTTTGTGGGACATGCAAACACAACTAACACAGCTAAGATAAAGCCTTTGCATGGCTTCAAAGCTTCAAAGTGTCCCCAAAAAGCCCTAAAGCATGTAATTATCATATAAGAGAACTTACCGTATCCAGCCAGAGAAATAAGGCTGCATCATATGCAACAAATTTACCTCACACAACCACACACTAAGCTGACAGAAGAATTCTTTACAGGCTGTTTCTTAACTATTTTCATTTCTATTTCAGTCATTGCCACAATCTTACCATGAGTCATGCTTTGAACTGGCCTGTTTTTTAAACACTGCATCAAAGCTAGGAATCTAACAGCCAAACCCTAAACCTTCCACATCATGCCACGTTTTTTTCAGGCCTCATCATCAATCCATTTCTCTGTTATTCAGGTTTTTAGAAGCTAATGTAATGGACTGCTGCTTATATTGGTGAGGTTTTTACCAATGATACAAGTTTTTCTTGTTTCTTTTTTTTTTTTTGTGCTGTTCCTGTAAAATATTCTAAACCCTTTTTGCTGAGGGAAGCAAATTTTGTAATTCAACTCTGGGCTGGGTCTAAACCCTGCAAATCTGAACAGTTTACGGAATGACCTGTTAGCAGACATAACAAACCAACTTGGCATGGTCATGTTTCTAATTCTGATCTTTTTTCCAGGTCATTTTGACTTTTGACACCTAAATATGTGCTCTCAAGCAAAGAGGAGGTAATGTTTTTCTCTCATAATATTCCCCTTTCAGAGAATAAATGTGTTGTCTGTGGTTTAAATGGATGTTATACTTTATTTGTGAGGCACAAAGCTTATAGATTGTGCTGCTTTAATTCAAGCAAAATGTAATCATTTAAAGCAGTTTAAAGCTCTGCTTGTTTGGATGGTCGATGATGTATTTGTCATACTTTCATCATGCATTTCTCTCTATTGAAAATGTTTACATTAACTTGAAACACTTTGTTCAGCAACCAGTAAATATTAGAATTATAAAGACTAGGTTCTGTTATTAAAGCAAACAGTTTATGACAGAGATCAGGGTTGTCATATGAAGACAGTCATTAAAAATTTCCCAGAGGCAGAACTCACTGAAGGTCAGTGAAAGCTCATTTTACAGAAGGGAAATTTCCTATTTGGGGCTTTTTGCCAGCAGGAATAACATAAGGCCATTTGTAAACTGGGAGCCAAGACAAATATGCCAGTTCTGATGAAGTCATTTGACAGTGTGTTAGCTTTGTGCAGTTTTGCTCACCTGTTAAAAAAAACAGATTTTAGACTATTCATGACATTTTTTTTTTACTTAGATTTAAATGAAATGTGCTTGCTACTCTATCAGATGACATAATGAAAGTTTTCAAAGAGGAAAATAAGATTCTTGATGGCCAACTCAGGATGCAAAAGGCAGTTTTTTGTTTAGTCTTTTCTTCTTAAGTAAGAGCTAAGACAGCAGGACCCCCACGTAGTCAGACGGCTGCTGATTAAAGCCAATATGACCGGAGCCAGAGCCGAGTTTCTCTCAACTGACCCCACAGGCAGAACCAAAAGCAATAACATCTGTGGCAGCTCAGCCTGCAACATGAGCCAAAAACAATCAGGATAACTCTGTGCTCAGTCAAAAAGGAAAGAATGTAGGTTACACGGATAAGAATCAGTATTAGACGGTGAGTCGTTCAGTCCATAATCTGTGTAACTACAGGAACTCCCTGCACAAAGATGATCTTTGACCACACACAAAGTCTTATAAAGCAGGATTTTAAGAGGATTCCCTCTTACTGTATGCACACAGGTTACAATTTGTGACCTTACTTGATATTCGTGGTCTGTTGAGCCTTTGTCCATCCTAGAGTCAAAGACAGGAACAAGAGGAGCCCCCAGGTGCAGCCTGCATGCATCATGGTTCAGTATGCACAAAAAGCAAAGCAGACTATGGCAGGAAAGAGAGATGGTATGAGGACATGAGAGGTGAGAAAAAAATTGGAGGAGGAGGTCGTTCGTTCAGGGTGGGCGGAGAGAGTGAATGAGTGGGGAGGAATGAGAAAGAAGGGGAATTCAGGAAAAGATAGAAGCGGGGTAAGATGCTGAAACGACAATAGTGGTGAGTAAGAGCCATGAGGGGGATGACGTGAACAAGAGAGGAGGGAGAAGACTCTAATTAGAGCCAGATGTTTTCCTTAGAATAACCCCAGTTTTAGTATACAGAGGGGATATCTAAGAAACAGGCTCAGGGTTAAACAAATGAAGTTCAGCAAGAGCTGGATTGCTTGACATAGCTGTCTGGTTCTTTATAGGGTTGAAAATAAAAAAAACTAAAAGTTGTTTTGGATTACTATTAACGCCATCCTGTGTCTGGCTGGTCATTACAGGGCTCACAGGTGGAGGCAGAGCCTGAGGCTCTACAGGTTCTCAACAAGAAAGGTCATAAATCTTCGCATTCCACAGCAGACCAAAGGTGAGACCTTTAATTTACTAACAGAACCATTTTCCTGATAAAATCATTTACTTTTGCCAGTTAATTTAAACAAAATGTGTACAGTACCCAGACAGATCTGTTGGAAGCTCTGTCATAAATCTGTGAGGGTTTCCTCCTTTCTTAACATATTTCCCGAAACTCGGAGAGTTTCTGTGGTTCTACAACATCAGTTCCTCAGTGTCTGTTTACCCTCACAATCTACCAAGGCAAGAATAACATCCCAGAAGTGGGAGTTTTCTTTCTCCGTTAGATTTCTGTGATGAGCCAGTCCTCTGGCCTACATAACTGAGGCCTGTTGGGGGACTCTTGTCTCAATAATGCCATAAAACCAGCCACATTTACAGAGGTGATCAAAGTCTGGAGCAAGCAGCGTGGACAGACAGGAGGAGAAAGTTTCCACAAAGATGTCTGGTAGCATGCAGCATACGGTTGAGGAACTTTTTCTTTTCTTTTTTTCATCCAAGCTTTTGTGAAACAGGGATGAGAACTAATATGGTTTTGGTGCTTTGTGGGGAGCTGGTCCTCATGATGAATTTGCGTTCACCCAAAGTCTTGATAAGAATCAGCAGGAATGCAGTGAGACACAGGAGTCTGCTGGGGAGGGGGCACAACGGTGGAGTGTGCAGCCGCTACTAGTATGTGTGGGAGTAAACTTACCAGTAATCAAAGCCAAGAGTGTAGGTTTCTGCAATAACTTCTGACAAATCTCTCAAACTGGATCCACATTCCTTTTTGGAAAGTCAAAATGAATAGCGGTGGGGGAGTACATGAGTGTTGTGAAGCCGATGGTAATGCGGGAGGGAGGGGGCTGGTTAAATCAGAGATGGAAAACAAACTTAAAATGATCTGACACAGAGATTAACGAAGTGAAAAGTTGTTCTTGAGTGCACCCCAGAGTTAGGTCATGTTCATGCCTCTGTGAGCTATCGCTCGGCTGTTGTTTTTGCACACGTTTCTTCAGCTAATAACTCACCCGTAATGTCCAAACTAATCTCTTTAGAATTTCTCAAGAAATGATTGTGATCGAGACATGGAAAACAGATTAAAACAAATGCATGTGGTTAAATTTATCTGAGACCATATTTTTTCCAGACTAGACCCATATGAAGACCCATCTGGTCACTGTTTTGGTATGTTTCAAATTCAGTCTTCATGATTTAAATACCAGCCCCTTTATTCATGCCACGAGGTTCAGGTTTAAGTTTCAGCAATTTATTGAGACAAAATGTTGTCCTGCTTTATCTGTTTCCGCAATAATAACAATGATGATTTCATTTGCTTGGATGCATTCCACACTGTATGTATGTCATGATGAAATATCTTGTATTTTCTGAATATAAATGTACTAAAAAAGTAGTCAAAAGTGCTGACAGGATGTCTCACTGGATCTTGCAAGAAATACCTTAAAATGGATTAACTGCATTATAATCAATGCTGAGCTTATTGTCATAGCAGCATCTCAGGAGACAATGCGAAGGCCAAGTATTGACAAAATTGATGCTCCAAAATGTAAATTTCACATAAATTTCTCCCAAATACAGTTAAAATACCAGAAATCTTCATATAAGTTTTGACTTTTTGATGCTCAGTTGACAAACTCACTCTACAACTGTTGCTGAATTCATAAGATTACAGCACCAGACACTGGCATGATAGTTACTGTTTTTAAGTATTGTACATTGCATGGGTCGATCAACAGATGGTGATAGAAAAATGGTTGTTATGTGATTTATAATAAGCTATTCAACGGCTGTCCCTCTAAACCAGGCGTGGCCAAGTCTAGTTCTGGAGAGCCACTATCCTGCAACATTTAGATGCTTCCCATTTGATACACTCCTGAATCAAATAAATGGCTCATTACCAGGCCTCTGCAGAGCTGAATGACATGCACAGGAGGTAATTCAGGTGTGCTGGAGAAAGGATGCATCTAAAAGTTGCAGGATTGTGGGGGCTTAACTTGGCTACCCCTGCTCTAAAACCTGGCTGGCAATTACGTCAGCCTTTATCACACCACAAGCTATTGTGACACCTAGTGGTGAAAACTTAAAACTACATCATTGGTGGAGAAGCAGATTGTCAGATGGGTTAGTGACACACTTTATCATTGTTTTGCTTCTCTCATAATTTCAGTTTAAATAGTATAACTGGTGTTAAAACTCAATTACTAGTTTCAGTGATGTGTACGCTCACTGGTGTCCATTAATTTTATGTTGATCTGGTCCATTTTGTTCGGATGATGTATACACAGGATTTAAAAGTCCTCCTTCGGTCTTTTCAGTCAGGCTGGACGAGGACAATCTTTGCTGATCAGGAAAAATAAATGAATAAAAATACAAGCTCTGCAGTTTTAGCTGCTCTTCGTGAGGAAGCAGGAAAAACGCTAATAATAGGCTTGACTTTAATTTGCATGTGAAATGCTAAATGGACAATTTATACACATGGTGCTTACCGTATGGGTTTAAGGACATATGTGGTTGAAAGTTGCGGGAGAGGCGGGAAAATAACATGATGGCCCAATCCCAATCCCCTACACACAACCCCAAACTATCGAGTGTCACTCCCAATGAAGTCACACTTGCAGCTGTAGAGTGCGCCTTGATTGCAGGTGGAGGGTGTTAATGAGAACGAGACGCCCTCTTCCCTCCACTGGAAAAGGAAAGCAGTCCTGCCGTGGCAACAAAAACACGACCGTGTCAAATAGATGTGGAAATACTAACTCACACTCATGTGTGAAGAACAATGTTTTATTTTAAATAAATAATAATAGTAATCATGATCCTAAACAATTAAATAAATGATAAAATTATTATTATTACTACAAATTATCATTTATTATTGTCACCCTCATTATTATTAATATCTCATTCTTCTTCTTCTTCTTCTTCTTCTTATTATTATTATTGTACCAATTGGAGAATTATAAACCTCTTTTCCTGCTCGAACATTCCCTTCCATGAGCACCAGTGGTTTGAAGGATACCTACAGCGCACCTGTATGGCACCTGTGATTGATTTTTTTTCCCCCATAAAATAATTCCATTCGTGTTTTTTCTGTCAGTATTGACAAACATGCATGACACGTGCGGAACTCGTGCAGGGATGGTAGGGGAAGGTCGCGCCTTTTCCCTCTCTGATTGGCTCATTCGAGCCTTAGGTTTAGGGGAAAAGGACAGGGGAAGTGTTTAGGTTGGTCAACATGAGATGACACTTAAGGGCCAAATGAACTAGCCAAGTGGGGAGAGGCGGTCTAACCAATCAGAGGCGTAAAGAGGCGGGACATTCCTTTACCATCCTCTACTTCGCAAATTCGTGTGCAGGACACGACTGTTTCCTCCATTTAGCCGTTGTACCCGCTTCAAAATTCTGGCAAGTCTGCACTGATGCAGACTGCTGACTGAGGGCTAAACAGTGAGCCTGTCTCAAACCGCACACTTGCCCGAGTGCACTGGAATTCAGTGCGTAGTGCGCACTGTGTACTTGTCTGTAGTGCACACTATTGTCACTGATGCTGCCCTCATGTGGTATCGTATTTATGGTAAATACCAAAGTCCGACATCAAAATTGTACTTGAACACCCACTCATGTCGTAATTTCCACTGGGAAACTGGAAAAATTTTATGATGCCCGAGTTGCCGAGATGAAGTAAACTCTGACCTTTCAACATGGCGGAGAGCAATGAAAATATCCTAAATGGGAAGCAATACATTCTGTTTGAAGTTTTCTGCTGCGTGGTTAGTTTGTAGTTGGGATAATTCTGTGACGTACAGAACTTTAACAACATCATCATTTAAACGTAGAGTTGTTTGTAAAAATATGGTTATTATTTGGTTTACTTCCTCAGAGGAGATTCTAGCTAGCAGCTAGCTAGCTAGTCAGTCGAAGATAGCCTCCATTGTTAAACTTCATTACGACAAGAAATCACTTGAACACAACGCTCTGGTAATTTCCATTTAACAAGTAGAAAGGATCATCTTTCCCATACCACATGAAGGTAGCATAAAAATGCTGACCCAAACAGAGCACTGCACTTACAGGAAGTGATGGACTAGCATTTCCCGCTAACGTGAGCTAACTGAGCAGGTGTAACCGCGTTCTCAAACACAAGACCAGATCATAACTGTCATGGAGTGAACAGCTTAGTAGCATGCCACAATATACATTACTAATTATGTCTAAAGCATTTCATAAATGTTACTTAAATCAAGTACAATACCGCCTCTGATGCAGCAGGGGTCGCCACCGCTTCGTTCACCGCCATTATTCAGCTCTGAAAGCAGTTCGAAAGTCCCGCCTCTTCCTCTAGGTCAGCAAGATGGCGTCCGTTTAGTGCGAGTAGTGTGCTTCGTTTTGGAGAAAGGTTTTTTTGCGGGTCGCAAGACGGGCGTGTCGTAGAGTGGGCGTGTTGTAGAGTGACGTTACTCGACGACACGCCCACCAGGCCAATGAGAGCACGGTAAAATCTAGCCCTACCCCTGACCCTTCCCCTAAACCTAACCAGACCCACTCACTATGCGACACGCCCACTATAGGACACGCCCACTGGGTTGCAAGCCGCAGATAGATAGGCCCACACTTGTTGTTTTGCACTTCGTTTTTGGCGATTATTAGGGCATCATCCTGGTACTTTCAGTACACTGAATTTTTGGCTTAAATGACACCATGTGTGCCCTACACACTCAAAAACAGTGTTTGAAGTGTTTGAAGTGTTTGAAGTGCTCAAGTGGGCGGTTTGGGACAGTCCCAGGGTCTGTGCTAGTCCATCACTTCCTGTAAGTGCAGCGCTCTGTTTGGGTCAGCATTTAGTGGCAATAGTGTGCACTACAGATGAAGTACACAGTGTGCACTACGCACTGAATTCCAGTGCCCTCTGGCAAGTGTGCGGTTTGAGACGGGCTCTCTCCATCCTACGCAGTTTGGGACGGCCCTTAATATGGCGGAGCCTCCGCGGGAACGCGCAAACGGAGGGGTAGTGTGTAGGGGTAGTGTTTAGGGGGGGGGGGGCCCCACCCCCACCACGACGCCCCGGCATCCTATCCCCCCCCGGCGCTGGACGTCCTAATATGTTTTTTATTTTTTTTATTTATTTATATTTTCCCCCCCCCCCCCCCCCCCCCCCCCCCCCCCCCCCCCCCCCCCACCCAATTTTTTTCTTTCCGCAAAAAAAAAATTTTCTTGGTGTTGTTTAGCTTACTTCCATTGACTCCTCCTTTATTTTTTGATTTTTGGGGGGCCTTTTCAGCTATTGTAACTGCAGTTAGGTACTCTTGGGGTATAGGGGCCGGTTTGGGTTTGGGCTGAAATGTCAATAACTGCAACCTGTAGTAACCGGAAGTGACGCTCACATTTTCCCGAAACCTTTGAATCATATTTAATTATTTATTCTTTAATTTAATATTTATTTAGTTTTTTCCCTTATAATTACTTTTTTTAGATTCTGATTTATGTTATATTTTTTCCTTAAAATATCTTTGCTCACCTTAATTATTGTGTAATTGTCTTACAACAGACTTTATACATTATATATTGCATCATTGCTTCTGATGAGGTTTTCCTTAATGCAAAAACCTGCTTGTTTTGTACATTTTTGTACAATAAAAAAAAAAAAAAAAAAACTGTTACAATTTGCCACAATTCCGGTCAGGAATGATGAATTCCTGCAAACAAAAGCATCTTATTGAATCTGATACATAGATATGTTACTTAAACGTATACTGTCAATTTTTTTTTCTTGTATGGGATGTATTTAACTTCCTCAAATCGGATTATTTGTTTATGTTGCTTAAGTTATTTACATTCTGTTATTATCTGAACATGCTACTCTATATTATACTGGCTGGCTGTCAATGATACAAGTGCTGTGTTACATGCAATTTTATGTTTCAAAAAAGTTTTGAAAAAAAATATATATACATACATATACATATATATATAACGTATATAACCTCTAAAATCCTTTTCACAAATGAACCAGGCAGTTTATGGCACCATAACTTGATGTTTGTGAATCTCCACATATCCTGAATAACAAATGTGGTAGGTCTGACTTCCCTCAGATTATTTCCATTTCACTTGGTAGATTATCATTTTCATAACATATTTCATTCAATTTTGAGAGGTGTTTCCATTAATGGTTTCACTGTAGCAACATTAACACCTAACTAACATTGTTGCTGTGAAGTAGTTCCCGTGGCTGCTTTTGGGGACTTGTAAGTGCACATATCATGTGCTTTCTACCCTGAAATGTTGTGGGAGAGTCATATAGTGTAACTTAGATGTGTGGCAGCAACACACTGAACCAGACTCTGGATGAATGCAGAAACATGCAATTTATGGCTCCAGGTCTTCGTGTATTTTTCTCTCTTTTTGGCACACTTACATGTAATCAGGATCAATCAAAGAAAAAAAAGGTTTATCTTTCTATTGGTAATAAATTTATGCTTATTCACACAGGTCAGTTAAGATTCCAGAAATCAAAATTACATCTTCTCATTGCTGCACACACACACAAAGCACATGAAGCACACACAAAAGTACAAGTTGTCACAGATACTTTTTCCAATATACATATATTTCATGATGTTCATCAATATAATAAGACATTGATAGATTTACACTACAATTATTTCATGTACTTTTCATTCAGTCTCCTCTCCTTTACGTTGAATCAACCTTGTTTAGTTTCTAATCCCATACCAAAGGACAGCACAATAAATCTATCAAAAAAAGAAAAGAAAAAAGAAAAAGTGAGAGTAAAATAAAACTGAGCACGTTGCCCGTGATCCTCCAGTCCTGTCCCTCCTTGTAAGGCCAGATGAACAGGGGCAATGTGGGCCTTCATTCCTCAAACCCCACTCCCCAAAAACAGAAAAGAAAGAAAAAAATAACTCTTTCCTTAAAAATAAACCGATTTGAACAAAAAATATATCTTGTAGATACAAACTGTCATCTGATGTAAACGGTAGAATCATTCTAAGCATTCAGGACAATTGACGGTAAAAATACTTTTTTTTCCCATTAACTTCCCATTTTCTTTTCCATTACCCATCAGTGCTGACACACAAACGATTCAGCGACATCTGCAGTTGTTACTAAACAGATTCAAAATAAAAACACAATATTTGGTTAAAAAAAAAAAGAATAAACATGTGAAAATATTGTAAAGTTGAATATTTTGCATCTTAAGCCATCCAAAAAAAAAAAAAAGAATTCAGTGACTCAAAAGGTTCCCTCCTGTTGCTGTGTTCATATCTTTTTGGGGCGGGGTTTGTTAAACTTTTAGGTCCTTTTTCTCCTCATTCTAATAGCTTCTGTACTTATTTGAATTGTCGATAAATCAACATCAACTCAAACCAGCGAAATGGTCTGAACACCATTTCCTTGTGGGGTGCCTCCAAAATGACTTGAACGCAGCGTTGAGATCACTGAACAGTTCTGTAGGTTGACATAAGACAATATTCTCCACTCAATCATCTCACTGAAATGAAGGAATCACAACAGAAAAAGTGCCACACTGTTAAAATATATGCGCACTTTCTTTTCATACAGACATTAAAGCAACAGGGGGAAAAAAGAGAGAGAGAGAGAGAGCACTCACTTCATTTTCACTATTGTGACCAAACTGAGTACTCACAGGACAACAGCTGGTTTCATGGATAACACAGAAGTCCTACCCCAATCAGTAAGTGTTCTTTCACTTCAGTCCACTGTGTTTAAGTCCTGTAAAATGGCTAAATTGACCACATTTATAACCTTATTATAATTTAATATTGCCAAAAGAATCCAATTTTGCAGTTTACTTATATACTTTTTGTCCACATATATGTATATACCATATAATTATTTTGGTAAATTGCAAATACCTTAAACCTGAGGATATAGGACCCCCTACCCCCCAAAACACCCCCTATTACAACACCAAACAATGCAGAATTTTTATAACATTTTTTTTTTTTTTTGTTTTGTCTGATAGCTATAGTTAGTTCACACTGCTTTTCAACACAATGGAGACACAGAAAAAAAGAAGACTTGTGCTATAATTAGTTACAGGATCATGTGTCTACAAACTTGGTACAGATTAAAGAAGCTCCTCAGACCTGGATACACATGATAAGGGGAGACTGTGTTTGAGAATTGAAGCATGCGGCCCTCATGTTTTGGTTTAACTTGCATATGTTAGGATGGCACACTCACAAGCCAAACTGACACACCAAATATAAATATTGTGTGATAGCTTAAAGATCCTAAAGACAGAGGAAGGGTATAAGCTATTTAAAACAGGCTCATACAGTTTAAATAGCAGGTTTCTCTTCACTTGTTTTTGATGGCAATTGGCAGCGTAAGCACGGAGATCTGGTCTTTGGTAATTGTCTGCTGTTTACTTTTGCTCTGTGTTGGAGAAAAAGACATCGGGGAGCGAGGAGGAGTGGGCTCGTTAGGGTTGGGCTCTTTTCTAATAGGACTGGCTGACAGATCTGCAGCCTCTCTGCTTGTGTACTTCAGTGGTCAAGGAAACAACGTGCCCTCACTCTGAGATTTAAGCGGCCTAATCTGTCAGGATAAACTGGGGATATTCCCAAGACAGAGCTATTCTAACACACACACACACACACACACACACACTGAAGCACCTGCTCACACACACAGTAGGAATTTGAATTAGTGAGTTGAGTTGAGCTAAAGGGGACAGGTTGGTGAACTCTGCTGGTGGGAAAGATAAAAGAGACAAGGTTACAAAGGCTTTCTATATATTCTGAAATATTCTAGCTCCTACTTCAAGATTTAAAGTTCAATTCATGCATTTTTTTGTTTTTTTCTTAATCAATAGCAATAAGTTACGAGCTAAGCAGCATCCTGTTCATAATTCAAGACAGAAAGCTTGTAATTTCTCAGTTAAACAGATTTAACTAATTAGCTGAACTGCAGCGATTTAAGAGCTTTGATTGACCACAACCACAAGAAAAAACTTTAAAAACAAAGCTTTAGTGGTTGCAAGTAAAAGTGGTTTTAATTTCTATTAATCCCTTTGGCGGTCTTAAAGAATTTCAGATAAATGCCTCCAAAATCTAATGTGTTCAAGGCCTTGGTTTGACGGTGTGTTTTATAATTGAAAAACCAAGTGCTTTGTGTTGCCCTGCTCTTCTATTCATAGCCAAAGGGTTAGCATACACACGAGTACATGCCAAAATATGTTCAGAGAAAATACTTCAAGACCACACCAGTGAGGGCACCAATGAAAGAAAGAACTGCAATAAGAAAAGAAGCTTCTCCCTTGATGCTTGGCAGTGTATAACGCACAGAGCTGAATTACAAAAAACACACCAGACAGAGGTAAAGAGGAGCTCACTGCTGTTGGCAGCAAGTGGTACTGATTGCACGCCTCCTCTTTACCTGTCTGCTCCACACAAAAATATACTATAATAAAAAATAGAATCTATTATATTTAAAAAAGAAAAAAGGCCTTAACTATTAGGGAGAAACACTGAGACAGAACCACCGCGCTAGTAAAACACTCTTCTTAGGAATGCTACGATTTATTTTTATTATGTTTTTTTGTCCCTAAATGGACCATAAATTTCTCAACCTGCCCCAAAAGAAGTGGACTGCGGACCTTTGTCCTTTATTCCTGGATCTGTAAGGCTGAATCGTCCTCATTTATTGGTTTATTTTAAATGTGCTCTTCATATTGAGAGGTCTTGCTGCACCAGCGTTTCTTTTGGCCAGGCTGTGAAGCAGCCAGACACCCATCAAAAACAAGGTTGTTTGTGCATTTTTAACAGATCCTTTTCCAACAGTCACCAACTCCCCTGACACTAACTTAAAGTGTGAGGGTGGGTTCGACTGGAAACGAACAAAAGTAACTGAGGACTAAGGCTTTTTATTGTCCACATAGGGACCAGCATAGCCTCTGATTTATGGAAACTGATCAATCTTCATCTTATGCAATGGAACCATTCAATCCCCTGGCATTAGAACTGATTTCCAAGCCCATATCACCGCTTTGACATAAATGTATTTCCACAGTATACTGTGTGTAAGTGTAATATTACGGTAACATCACTAATTTTACAAAAGAAAATAATTTGGATTGAAAGTCTGATCCCATCTATCCAAAAATGCACTCTTACAACTATTTTCTACAACTATTTTCTCCTATGGTTTGCATGACCAACGTTACTAACACAAGTTTCATTGCATGTATTCTTTTTAAGGTACTTACATTTACATGTGCTACAGTAAGAGCATTTGCACTAGACTGCAATGAAGGAATGTTTTCGAAATAAGACACTACGTAATATTCAAATAAAAAAGAAACATCTACAGACATTGGTCCAACTTTACTATGGCAGTTTAAATTATCAGAGGAAACTGAGGTGTCCAAGCATGCCTAGACAGAGGACGAATTGGGCATTAAAGACACTTGAGATGGTAGTTATTAAAGAGAGTATCGTCAAAAGAGAATCACACTCAGTTAATGAAAGGAAAAGATGGACAGGGCTGTGATGATCACTAGAGATTAGCTTCACAAGTCATGCATTATTTCTATGTTTGATCCGTGTCAGTGAGAATTAATTTTCAGAAAAGCTTTACAAGAAGCTAAAACTTCATATCTTTTAAAGGTGCAAAGTTATAATAAACTGGAGCTGAACCAGGAGAAGCCCGTGGAATTTATAAGGCTTGTTCTCTTTGTGGAATAGCTCCAATTTCTGTAACTTGAAAGCATGTCTGCCAGTACAAGTTTTAGATCTCCTAGGCTTATTTTCTGCTGTCTTGGTCGATAAGAGTAACGCAGATAGATGAAAATCAAATGGTATGCAAATAGTTACATGGAGACTAGCTCCACTGTGCAAAAACACACCAAAAAGATGCAGAACAAGCAGGGGACCAACAGGTGATGAGAACATGCAAGTTACACACTTCGATTAATAGGCAGTAGTTAACGCTGAAGCATACGTAAAATCAATTAAAAAATGAAAAGTACAAAATGCACACACACACACACACACACCTACAAAACAGTATATATCAGAATAAAACTCTACAAAGAACTATATATATATCAGTTATGTAACAATTATCGCCAATTGTTGTTTCCTTTTCTGTTGTTGCATCATCACAAGTGTTTGGTTCTCAGTATGGCAGGTTAGAAAAGCCAAGAGTACCCAGAAAGGAGACGGGGCCACACACTCACAGGACAAGTATTGACAGGGGGGTCCAGAGGCGAGGTGGTGGAAGTGGGGGAGCCATGGGGCCCTGAAGGGTTTAGGGGTGTTATATCGAGGCTAACTGGGGAGATATACATACATATAATAAATTATCTGTGGTTAATTTTGTCATCAATTAGAGGTTGTTTTTTTTCTGTAGCAAGGAAGCTGGGATCAGACTGGGGTAGGAGCGACTCTTCTTAGGTGCTGAAGTACACTGTAGAGAAAAGAAAAGAGTCAGTGAAGGATTACTCGTGTGTGATGACTGATTTCTGAGTGCACAAAAGGGTCCTTACCAATAATGACAATGAGGACAATCACGCATATCACACCCAGGATAATCATCATCTGGAGTCAGCAGATTTAAAGAGGGAAACAAAATAATTAGAAAAGTGGCATATTTGGTTATCATAAACATATTAAATACAGTAACAAATTCTTGACAGCACAGCTGAAATCAAACAGAGGTAATATAATCTGTGTTAGTTCAGATATCTCTTATTAATCATGTTTAAATGTAAATTTATCTGAGCTGCTCTGCTGCAAAGCTGCATGCCATGATGTGGCATTACAATTATTTGTGAGGCAATCTCATAATGTATGGTAAATGAAATAAACAGCATTTCTATCCTCATAATAGCCACAGAAACTTTTTTTTTAGTCTGAAAAAGTTTTTAAACACATGTTTGTTAGCTGGATAAGCATGTCCTCACCTTGGCATTCTTCCACCAGTATTTATTCTTCAGTTTTGCAGCACTGGTTTCGAATTGAGAGGCTCCAGCCTGCAGGGCGTCAGCCCGATCATCCAGTTCTGACAGCTTCTGATCACGCTCCAGAACCTTATCCACGTTTACACGCATGATATCCACCACCTGGGGAAAGAAACGCAAAGTGGTGGAGTGTAATCAGTAATTAGACAACATGACTGAATAGCAGAAGTTTAAGCACTTATTTTACTACCAGGTCAACTGCAACATAACATAAATCCCAAAATGTTACAAGTCAAACAGAGACGTTTGTGGTGGTAAGATGCACTCACCTCATCCACTTGTGCCTGTGTCTGCTGCAGACGGCGGTTGCTGGTGAGGTTGGGAGGGGCCTGATTCCCTCCCTCTGGTGCGGGGGCTCCAGCTGGGGCAGACCTGATAAAAAAAAACACAAATATACATTAATAGACGTACAAAAGTGAATCTTCTTTAGAAAACATCATGCTGATGTTACTTTACATCACTTGAACATGTGAGTAGAAGTGTTTTACCTGATGAAACATAAATTAATTAATATTTCACACAGGTATGACTCATGCTCGCCATTCACAAAAAGGAAAGAAAGGAGCCTGCTTATATAAAATAAGACTATTATGCCATTACGTCTCATTGTTCTTATGATAGCATAATAACTGAGGTTTATAATAAATGAAATTCATTTCATATTCTGTAACTGTGCATTTTCTTTTAGAATTCCACATATTTCCATTGACTCTCCTCTGTTCTGCTGCTGCATGTGATTAGCTACATGTCCTCACACAGAGTGCTTGAGAGAAGGATTAGGCTACACTTCATATGCCACAAAACACTACTTTGCCCAAAGAAGGCAGGAATTGGCTATGGAACGAACAGTGCCGATACTTTTACTGTAGCTGAGATTTCACTGCCACAGCAGGTGCAATGAAAGGTTGGAAAAGCTCTCCAATATTTTGTTGGATTTTGAGATTTAAGACAGAATTACTTCAAATTAGGGAGATCTGAAGATTTCATTATGACTTAAAACATATTATAGATTATGTACTAGAGTTACCCTTCCCCCTAAAGCTTATATAAACAAATACATGACTAAAATGAAATGAAATAAAACATAACTTGGCTTGTTAAACGGATTTGTTATGTCCTGTTTCTTGTGGCCCAGAGTGACCGGTTCTTCTGGATGTACTGTGCACAGATGATGGCCTCAGCAAGTGACAAGAGTTAAAGTGAAAGTGTCATTTTATCACTGAAAAGTGCGAGCTTCGTGAAAAATGCCTCTAACATTAACACACTTTGAACAAACACTTTAATCTCTTTGCAGCAAGAAAAATACATACAAAAGAAAAATCAAGATGTCATCAATTCTGTTTCCTTTGTCACATTTTCTAAATTGTTGATGTCGAATGTCATGCACCTCCACAAAAATATATTACTACTACCTCACAATTAATAAGGGGGTGATAGAAAAAAACAAGAAAATAAGCAACATTGTGTAAAACAGAGCAAGCATCTTGCAACAGTTTACAGCCTGAACCACATACATCCTTTATAAATCAACAGGTTTTTACATAATAAATCCTAGAAATTTTATTGTAATTTATTATAATTTGAACAGACACCATGTTTAAATTAAACCTGGATTGCAACTCTTAAATAATTAAAAAACAAACAAACTGCAAAGTGGTTTAGAAGACCATCACAACCTGATATCAACAACAACCAGCATCCATTTTTAAATAAAATCCAAGTTTGAAATCAGTAAAGACAGAGATTGCTACCAAACATGAACGTCTTTAATCCATAATTCAAATTCACAATAGCCTTTCTTTTTTGCTCATTCAAGTTTTTCTTTCTTTTCTTTCCAGGTAAAGAAGTGGACAAAAAGTAATGTGAAGATAGAAGCTGGAAAGTGAACATTTAAGCCTAAGATGCAGAAACTATCCACAAACCATGATTAATGAGCTAGGTGAAAAAAACTGAACCTGATTGTCCAATATTATCTTTTACTACCCAAACTTTTTACTACCTCAGCCAACATATACAGGTATTGGTTAAATCATTTGTAAAGTCATATTAAGTAAAACTCTACAAACCATTTACTGTAGCAATTAAATGCAGCAACAAATGCAATAAAAATGGTGACTAAAAATGATCTATTTTGCTTAAATGATTTAGTCTCTCAATGTGCTTCATTTGCAATAAATCCAGCTTATTCTTTTACATCATTAATCACAAAGTCAAATGCAAATCAGGAGTTTATAATAAAGTCAACCCTATAGCATCTTCTGACAAACAGGCCTCGGTTGTAACAAAGCAGCTCTCCTAGTGGAAACAAATTCAGTATAAAGGTGACCCTTACACGCTCACACACTACTAATCCTCTAACAACAACAAATCCTTTAGAGTAGTTGACCTGATGCTGGTGGTCACTATCAGCCGTCAATCAGCCTGAGCAGAAAAGATCTGTTTTAAAACACTCAAGACTACCAGTGATATATTATTATCTGTATTAAAGGATATATATATATTTGGCAAGAATACAGCAGTACAGCATTTTGTCATCTGTGTGTTTACACAATTGCAAACACATCGGTGTAAAAATAGTTTTTTTTACCAGAAATAGTTTATTCACTGCTTGATACCAAATTATAAAACATATCATGTAATTACAATGTGTTTCTTTTTATGTGCTATTGACAAGTCCCATGGCAAAGGAGCAATGTGTGCAGAGGTTCAGGCTGTCATCACCTCTCAGCTAACAACAGGAAGAGTTGCAAATGCAGCAGGAAGACAACCTTCCTCCCTTTTTTAATATGCAGTTGAGTATTTGTATGTTCCCATAATTATGGCACAAAGGTTTGAAATCTTAGCAAAATAGATGAACATGAATGAAACATTTCATTGTTTTAGTTTCATCCCTTTTTCAACAGAATCAGTGTTATCAAACTAAGACATAAAAGATAAAATAAAAGAAAGGTGAGGTTGCACGCCACTCACTCTTCAGTCCACTGCTAATGTGAAAGCTAAATATATTCAACCTTCTTACAAGAGAGTGCTTATTAAAATAGTCCCTGTGGTTTCCAATGGGGGCTGCTGCAACTTTGACAGCTCTATTTTTTTCAGGTTTCAGATTTTCAGGGGCCTCAAATGAAGCAAAACTTACATCTACACAGATGGATGGATGGATAGATGGATAGATAGTAAGGCTACACAATACTGTATATCGAAATATATTTACCGTCATTGTGATATTGGCCCATACGATGTACACATCGCAAAGACTAAACGGCGATATCTAAGCGTCTATGTTTACATATATCTGAAGGAAGTGACGTGATATTCCAGTCGCAGTTATTGCGCTCTGTGTCAACAGCCAATCAATGGGCTTTTACCCTCTTAAATGCGCACCCATCCATCCTCCTCCCCATGTTTAGCAGGAGCATGTGGAATGAGGGCCGTGGTGGCAGGAGACTGTGCGGAAAGTGGGGAGAATGTAGATGCAGAAAAACTTAAAAACAGCACATCGACGATTTGGAGCTATAATGACATACTACAAACGCAGGTCTTGTCGCACGGCAGAACCCTTCATGAGTTTCACTGCATTTCCTCACTGAAGACTTTGAACTGAAAACTCGGTGGTTGGAGACCGTGTACTTCCCGGACTCGCCTGCCAGTGAAAACCAGTTCCTGGGTTACAACAAGTATTAGCCAGCTGAGATTTGCATGAAGAGCGACAGGTCTGCATCACCATGACAACGGAGTCAACATTGTGAAGGCCCCAACCTCAACAACTGGGTCAGACTCCAGTTTTTCAGACACAGGCTACTTCTCGCCATCGGCAAGTCTTTCTAGCACCTTCCAGAACTGCACTGAAAAGCAGTAATAGTGCAGACTTTATCCTTTATAACATTCAGACAAACGTTCCGGTCTTTTACCTCGGAGATGTAGCAGACAGCTACATGTAGCTGGTCTCCATGTCATAAGAGCAGAAATGCTGCAGCACGTCGTTTTGGCTGAAGTCACAAGAAAATGTTCTGGACAGAGTTGAAGGGAGAACGTGGCTGTGTTGGTTTATCCAGAGCACTTCCTGATGTCTGAATGTGACCGGGGCGCAATAAGTCCACGAGGAAGCGACATGATTGAAAAGACGAGTCCGGTTAAAGAGCAGATGGACTTTACCACACATGCACCGCAACACAAGTCGGAAAGCTAATGAGTGGATTATTTGAATAAATCAGTTAATTTGTTCTACTTTTGAAAAGGGAGACTAAAAATAGAGAAGCAGAAAGAAAACATGGGGAAGACAGTGAAATTTAGCACGAAAAAAGATGCATTAACAAGTATTTTATTTATTGTGAAATATATCGTAATCGTGAGTCTCAACACTGTTATCGCCTATCGCAAGTTCTTTCCATTATCATGCAGCCCTGATAGAAGAAGATAGATAGATAGATAGATAGATAGATAGATAGATAGATAGATAGATAGATAGATAGATAGATAGATAGATAGATAGATAGATAGATAGATAGATAGATAGATAGATAGATAGATAGATAGATAGATAGATAGGAACTCATTTTTCTAGTCACTGTAATGGAAAAGCATCCCTTTTATTTTCAGCACTGGAGAGCGACATTTCAGCACTGGACAGCGCCTCAGCAGCTCAGACCAGCAACTGTCATATCCAACCTCCTGTCCCATTCCGTTTCATGTTACATGACTTTCACCACATACTGAGGGCCACCAGGTCCACATAATGTCCTGTCAAAGCCCCCTGGTTCACAACGAGCCCAGGAGGCCTCTAAATACACACAGATCCCACCAAACTGAGGGCGTGGAGGTCTCCGTTTAAATGGGGGGGATTTTAAGCATTTGGATGTTCTTACCACCAAATCTGGCAACAAATTTACCCCATAGCCCACAGTGGAAATGTTAACAGGCATGATACCACGGTTGAGTGACATGTGTGTCGGCACTAGGCTATTTCAACGTCATAACTGCTTGTTGTATGGGAAAACTGACAGATGGGGCTGTCACGGCTACCTTCTCTTAGCCAGCCATTTATATATTTGAATGACGTGCAGTTAAAATAACAAAAGAAAACAAAATAAGATTTTATAATTCTACAGGGATAATTAACCAAGAGGAGCCAACCATCCTGAAATATTGGGAGAAATATAGCTGTCCGCCCTCGCATGACAATCGACGACATACAGTGGGAGGCTAGGCTATCCCCACCCCCCGCAGGAGGTTGCAAATATCACGTAAACTAGGCCTAAGCCTAATTTACAGCTAATAATACAATAGTCAATAATAACGTTCATTGAGTATTGAATATTTACAAAGCTACACTTGTTCAACAGGCTATATAAATGGACTGACGCTGCTCTAACAGCCTGTATGATTTGTTCGGCGTTGTGTCCTTGTTGTTTCTAGAATTAGCCTAATCGTCAGCTGCGGTTCAGCGACACTGAAATTAAGCCTCTGATATGTTCAGGGGGTGAAAAGGGGGCTTTACTGCACTTTATGTTGTCTTATTTTAGATTCAATTAGCGTGTTTTTAATCGCATAGATGGTGTCCTTTTCAATTCAAACCAGCCTAAACTGGAAAGAAAAAAATGCGCGTGTGCGTGCGTGCTGGCTCAAGTGAGACGGACGACAAAATGAAAGAGCTGAAAGAGCTGTATGAGGGGAGAAAGAAAGCACACGCGCAGCTTGTTTACCTAGTAGAGTCAGAAAATAAGGCTAATAATGTAACATAAACCAGATGCCTCTGTTTGCTTCAAGGTTAGGCCGACGCGTTAGCCTCCATACATTCACGTTTGGGTCACGTTACCAGAGAGACACAGCTGTGAAATCAAATTCAACAATGATATTCAACAATTATTAACATATCACCCGGGAAATACCCGTTGTAGCTACTCGATGGCTGGAAAATGCAGAGGGCATCTCCGACGGTGTAAATCCCCCCAACAGCCTGCTAGTTATCAGTCGCCAGGACGAACTGTAATAAGTGAGGATTTATGCTTTGGGGGGGAAAAAAAGAGCATTAAAACGATCATGTACTTACATTTTCCTGGTTGTATTAGCTAGACAGCTGCGCTGAAATCCGGACTGGAAATGTTAGCGCGTACTAAGTGGCTGGCAGATGGATGTGGATTGCCTTCTGCGCTCCTCTCTACCCTCTGGCAGCTTTTGGTTGGTTATTGTGGCGCTTCCCTGCCTATATATCCAAGGAGGAGCACTGGTTTGCCTGCCACTGAGCAATGTCCCCTCGCTGTTAACGCTTCTTTCCCCCCTTTTTTCTTAACAAGGCTATATTTTCTTCAGTGGCGATGCGGCACCTGCAGGCTGTTACTAGAGCCTGGCACTGTCCGAGTCTGTGCGGTAATGAAGGTGTAATAAACAGCCGCTTGGATTAGGCGGACAAAGATGGCTCGATGACGTCAGCAGCGGCGAGTTTCATGTTGAAATGAGTGGCCAGGGACTTCAAACACACCGTTTTACCAAACGGAACAGCCCCATTTTTATCCGCACTAGCCGTGACTGGAAGTCTATGCATGTTTCTTTTGATGACATTACATGTTATAGCCAAGCTCGATTTAAAAGCTCCTCAAAAGGAGCTTAACTTGATTGCAAGAGTGTATGTCAACAAAATGGCGTTCCTCGAAAGGGGTGTGGCGAGGCTCGCAGTAGGTGTCTGTTATCACTCATAGTAAATATGGATGTGGGTATGGTGGGGAGTAAATCCACCTGACAGAAGTTTACTAACCATTTTTCTGACGGACAAGTCGTTCCTGATATTTAAGGATGGTTTTAATCTCCACGACATACAGTACTTGATGTAATTGTAATATGTGAACTCAGGCTCATCTGTGCTCCGGTTTCAGCCCCTAGGGACCCTGTTTTCTTCCTCAGAGGTGCTTCAAGAATTTCCCCAACAAAATAACATAAAATCTTGTTTAGAAACCATTCAAGATAACATTCACTATGTGAAAATCTAAATATGCATGTAAGACATATTCTGTTTGACATTTTTTTAAATATATATACTTAAAACCAAGTAAATATTCTTTTTATCTACTGCACCATCAACCAATAAGAGATATAAGCACCTCTCATCTGCAGCAGAATCCAGTTAATGAAACAAATATGTACAAAAATTATGGTTTGACTTTCAACAAAACTTTCAGACAGATGTTTGAATGATGCCTCATAATTAAGAGAAATAGTGTTCAGCACTTTAGTGTTACATCTTCATCTGTTTCAAGGCATCAGTGTCCCCTTGAGGTGCATTATTTGCCTAAAATATATAGAAGCTTGTAAACTCCAGCCTGCTTGACACAATAAATGAGTCCCATGGTGAGAGTTAGCAGACTGGGTGGGCTCTTGTGTGGTAGAACACCAAGTATTTAAAATAAATACCAAAAAAAAAAAAAAAAAGCCTTCACTTATCCACAGATGATTACAAATATACTCAAATGCCAAAAAAAATAAGTAACCATAAGGTTGTCAGAGGACATTTCGCTTAATATCTCATTATACAACACAATTTTAAGCAAGAGTCTTTGTTTATTTGGAACAATTATCATTTTTATAGCACTTCTACATTCAGAGCATCCGTCTATTCTCTTAAAGCTAAAGCTGAGGAACAAGAAATATTCTGTGGCTTTGGGTCTGACAGATTTTTTTTCTTTTAAAATTGTCCTACCATACTTTTTTTTTTTTTTTTTAGATGTTCACTTAGTTTCTGTTGTTTTTACATAGTGTTGCACACATTCGCCAAACATGAGTGGATGAATTTGACAGAGAACTGAGTGAAAAAGTACTGGCTGTCAGAATTACTACAATGCACATTTAGATCCTGGAAGAAAACACTTCTATTAGGAGCATTTCATGACAGGGTAATGGTGATCATTCAGAAAAACTTTGAGATGATTTTAAGTGGCCTAAACCATACAAGCAAAATGTCTCCTAAATCTGATAGCGCCACTGGATCCCATCTTGCACTAAATTCTGTGCAAGTATGGCTCTTCTGTCTTAGCCACATGGTGGCACCAAAGGGCATCTCTAGTAGTCGTCCTTCTCCACTGTTTTGATATTCAGATCACAACATTTTTATAATCTTTCAGTTTTAATTCAGATATAATAAAGCCCTTCATATTTTTAGTTTATCAAGAGTCCTTAAACCTGAAGAGATTATGTCAACATATGTTGGAGGCTTAAACTGCACTTGCATGAGCTGTTGTGTTAACAATGCAGGGCTGCACAGTGGTGTAGTGGTTAGCACCGATACCTCACAGGAAGAAGGTTCCTGGTCTAAAACTCAGCTGGAGCCTTTGTGTGTGCAGTTTGCACCAACAGGTTCTCTCCAAGCTTCCTCCCACACTCCAAAACATGCATATATGGTTGATCTGTGCACCCACATTCTCCCTAGTCTGTTTCTGTCTTGGATTGATGATGTCTTCAGGGTGTACCTTCCATCTCAACTAGTAGCAGCTGGGACAGGCTCCAGCCCCCATGACCCTGCACTGAAATAAGTGGGTGTAGAGAATATATGACTTGATGGAAACCATGGCATCAGGAGCGAAATCAAAACTGCTCATATGTCAGCTGTGATCCTTTTTATCATCATGTATCGATTTCTTCTGAACCGTGTATGAGGGAGGAATTATAATAGGATAGATAGGGGTAAATTACTTGTCTTGTACACACAAAGGTTTTGATCTTTAATTGATCAATCTTTTAAGTTTCTGAAAATCTAGAGAAATGAATCCCTGCACCCATGCTGCTTTACCTCTACTCAAAGTAAAAAAAAAAAAAAAAAAATATGGAATATAGTTGAGTCTAGGTAAGTTGTTGCTAAATCGAACCTTTATGTTTCAGGTCAGGGTACTGGCTTTGCACATCACAGAGCCAAGTGCTCCCCTGCTTTAACAATTTTTTAGAGAAAACACAGTCAAAACCACAGTTGCAACAGAGCTAGGAGATTTGTTTATTCTTTTTTTGTTTGTTTAAAAGTGCCTTTACAGTACCCCATGAGGTATACAATTTCAATGAGATCCAGTGTTGAGTTGTGTGAGGTCATCAGTGGTTCTGTGCAGAGGACTTGGTATGGAGTTTTTACAGAGCACTAACAAAGTTTCAGAATCTTAATTTCATGGGTCAGTGTCATGAGAACAGTGAAAGATAATGAATCAATGTTTCATATGATGAAATTCTGTTGCGTTTAAGTGATTTTCATTCACAGTTGTGGTCCTGGTTTGCATTTACGAACATTCCAACAATTTTGAAAGGAGTGTGGCACCAAAACTCAACTCCCAGCCCCTCAAAAAGCAGCCCGGTCTCACCGGAGAACCTGTAACGGGTATGTTTGTCCACCTCAGCAAAATGATGAACAGTCACGGCTCATGGCTGTGAATTTTCTCAGCGGTATCATTAATTTGTAATATCTAAACCATGTATTTTTGGATAAAGATTAATTGCAAGAGAAAAGGAAAGAAACATGAACAATACAATGATGTGAGGAATGGGTGTCAGACTTGTGGTGTACATCCCCCTTGTCCTCTTTCTGAGGGTTTGTGGTAAATATAAAATGCTGAACATGTTCAAAACAGGAAGCATGAAAATCATGATCTAGCAAAAAATATTTTTAGAAGCTGAATGTCGCCACAATGACGTAGGTGAAGTGAGCTTGGTCTTTGTAGGGAGCAAAATAAGGACAATATCATCATTGTACAATGATTAAGCCTTCACTGCCAAACTGCAACGTTTTACATTGTGGACATACATAGCTATTAAAGGTTCTGTTGTGAGATCGGGGTTGTCAAAAGCCTGACCAAAAAAAAAAAAACATCAAAAACATCTGAGCTACTAAGTAAAACATCCCTGTTGAGGCTCACAACCGTCTGAGATTAACCTTTCTACATATTGCTTATTTTCTTTTACTGCATTTGTGCAAAAAAATCTCTGTGACAATTAAAAAGTAAACAGCTGGGACATCACTAACTCTGAGGTTTGGTGTAAGGAGTGATATTGCACTGCTTTTCAACAACACAAAAGAATCAACTGGGTGCCAGGGATCTTTCAGTACACCCACGATACAGGCACCCACTGTGGGGTGGAGGTGGCACGCTCCATGGCTTCCTCGACCCCTTTAACACTTTCATCCACGTCGTTGTTGACAAGAATCACGTCAAAGAAGTGTCCGTATGTGCTAAGAATGGCATCCGACTCTTTTTGGATCATCTGCAGGTTTTCCGTCTGTGAGGAGACAGAGGATTAGCAACTTGTAGATGGAGGTGTTTTACAGAAAGTGAAGTATGGAGTTAAGATGTAGCACCTGTGGAGCTGTGTTGGTAGGAGCGATGAACACCACCAGAGGAGCGAAATCAGCAGTCCGCACGAGTTTCAAGGTCTGTAAGGAGAATTAGTGTTGAATTAACTGTGTTTAGATATGAGTGTTTAAACAAGATTATCCCAGTAAATCAAATGATTTTAAGAAGGCAGGTGTAATGGCAGAATAGAGGACTGTTTAACAACCACTTCCTGTCGGAGGAACCACTACAAAGGTGGTTGTAAATACTTATGCTGGTATTAACATGTCTGTTGACAGGTAACAGCATCTCAGCCAAAAAAGGTGTGTTGCAGAACATTAAAGGGTGTGTGGCTAAGGGTAGAAATGAATTCCAAAATAGGAGTGGTTAAGCTCATGCACACGAGCACTCTTGTTTGGGACCTCAAGAGATGGCCAGATTTATACAATTTATATGTACACAGGACAAATATTCTTTTTATTATACATGACATGCAAGCTGTCTTGTGTTAAAAACTGCTGTGGTGTTGGCTTTACTTATGAAACACTCATTTAAATGAGGGCTAAATCTGGACTATGAGGAAGAACAGCAGCTCATATTACAGAAACAGTGCATGGATAAGCTTGTTGACCACCCAAGGAGTCTACAGTGTGACCCAAATTCACCCAGACAGCACTTTGATTCTATGTATCGAGCCCATTTTTCCTTTATTTTAGAAAGTTCCCAGGGATGAAGGAAGTATATGTCATTTAACTTGATTTATACAAACATGTACTTGGTCGTTAACACAAGCAACATCTGTAGGATTTGGCGTTTTGCCTGTTGACACTTAAATAAGTAGAGTGGGGAAGTTGGGGGTCTACGTGATGCACTTCTGACTGATGAAAAAAAAAACTGTTGACTTAATATGTGCAGAGAAACTTTGAAACAGAAGTAATAGTGGCATATTTTCTTCAGACATGCCTGCAGCTTTCGTTAGCTAGACAGTTATTTTTAATGAATTGAGTTGTATGAACAATGTTCTTATAAACTGGACTAATGTGGATTTGTTCTAATTGCCTTATAATGAATTGGCTTGAATTGGATTATTGCTGTAAAGCGCCTTGAAATGACTGTTGTGAATTAGTGCCATACAAATAAAGCTGAACTGAATTGGAATCGTGTGTTTAGGAGTGTGTCGGTGCTAACCTGTGGCTCTACATCCAGCACAGCGATTTTACCCTGGTCATGGATCTTGTGGATGGTCTCAAATTTGGTACCAAACATAAACCCCTGGAAGCTGCCGTACTCCAGGAGCTCATTTCCAGAGATGCACTTGGTCATGGCTTCATTTGAGATGAAAAAATATTCCTGTCCGTTTTCCTCGTCCTTTCGTTGGGGTCTGGTGGTGTCTGTGCAAATTGACAGTTTAAGAGTTAGCTCACAAACATTTCAGACCTTGTAGATAAAAAAAAAAAAAAGGAGCCTACTCACGCGGTGCCGGGTAGGAAAACTTCTCAGGGTATTTCGTCAGCAGGGCACTTTTGATGTGACTCCGTCCTACACCAGGTGCACCTAAAAAAAAGCAGTTTCCTTAATTAGTTACTTTTAAGAGACATTTTAAATAAAAAAATGAACCTTAATGTCAGTTGAAGAGAACTCCTCAGTTAAACCAAAGTGTTCAGTGAAGGTCTGTAGTAGATTTAATACAGATGACAAGCATATTTCAGACTATAGTGATTAGAAAACTTACCAATAAGCACCAGAGTTTTCCTTTTAAAGGCAGGGAGCTGCACAACCTCCTCATAAGAAATCACATCCAGCTGATCAAAAACTGCAAAAGAAATGGTTTTTTTTGTTTGTTTTGAGTCACTCTGAATAGAAATAAAGGAAAATCAATTCCAGCAATGCACTTACTAGAGCTGTGTTTGGCTAGGTATTTGTCTTTGCACTTCTTTTTCTTTGCAAATGGGCTGCAGGACTGACTGCCCTCCCTGGCCTTGCTTTTACTGGCCACCCTCCTGCAAGGAAAAATTCATTTAGGTGTAAACAAGGTCTGTGAAGTGGCATGTTATGGTATGAACAGTGTCAATCTGCAGGTTAAATCATCACTTGTGAGCAGTTTACCACTCTTGGAGCTCTGGGGAGGGTATAAGTCCAGCAAAATCATTAGCACTGCTCTCCACTCTGCCCTGCCACCAGTTTGGATCCTGCTTGTTGATGATCTGGATGATGTCACCTGTTTGAAACTTTAAGCCGGCCTCTTTGCATGGGATGAGGTCATCTTTGGTGGGATCATAGGCGAACTGGGCCCGCATGTACATCTGCAGATTAAGATAAAGTCCAGTCAGTCCCATCAGAGTGGAAAATAAGGATGCATTTATAACTGGACATTATTGACAACTTTTAGCATCTTTCTCATATTCATTAATTTCTTATGGCCTAATGGAGATCAGATGAAAGAAATTTCCACATTTCTACATATCTGTTGTTGTAACTTAACCTCTGGCTTCTTAGATCTTGAGCTGAAATGTTATATATTTATGTTTTCCTAAATACAGAAGCAGGAAAAAGGAGCAGGCACTTTAAAAACTACAACCTATTTGGTGACAACTGCAGAACATTTTAACAGCAAATGCTGGACTTCAAAGACCTGTAGGACCCACACATGTGCACAAATGGCACCTATGGAAAAATGATACATTGTCACAATGAAACTTCCAACACACACTTTATACTTGTATTCTATATTCTAGTAAAGTTAACAGTGGAATTCACCCTTGAGCAGAACACAATGTCACTATATGATCATGACAGTTTCAATCACGTAATATTGTAAGCGTAATGTAATAAGTTCATTTAGCCACATGGAAGCACTACCAAGTGTCTTTTAGTCATGTTCCAAATTCATAATTTAACTCCTGAAGTACAAACTTTGACGAAACTGTTAAAGATCACAACTGAAAGACATTAACTTCAGCTCAGGGTAAGTGTTTACAACCTCATTTTCAAAAACTTTAGGGACAAAAAGCCAAAACAGAATGCAATAATTTGCAATGACTGATTTTTAAACAATCTAAACTATATGTATTGAACTAAAAGTAGTACATACCTGGCATATCTAACGTTAAAGTTCAGAAGTTTTTCTTTTTTAATGTAATATAAGCTTTCACAAACTTTCATGCTTGACATCAAACTTCAGCTTATCAGAAGTTTGGTGCCTCAATTCAATTATTTTTAATAATGCAACAAATTCTAGCTGATAAATGACAACAAGTCTACATTACAGGCAGGGCAGTTCAGCATCTGGATGTTTTTTGGATGCCGTCATGCTTTTCTAAAACAAACACAATGCGGTTTCATATTTTCTTGCTGAAATAAATCACAGCTTTCTGTCAATAAGATATAACCTAGAAAGCAACACGTGTTGTTCCAAAACCCCTTTATGTCATCAATTATTAATGATGCCTTCACAGAAATGCAGGTTATCCTAGATACTGGCTTTTGAACTGGCTGCTGATAACATGCTGAACGGTTCGTTTCCTTTTTAGCTCAGATAATGTCGTATAATGTTCAAAAGAATAGATTTTTTTTTATAATTCACCAGACCCTGACCAGTTTTTGAGCTTTCCCCCAGTCCGTTGAAAACACAGTACCATCTTGTATTACTGTTTCTATCCTTTTACTTTGATACTTTCAGTTTGTATTTGATGCAAAAAAAACTGTGTTTAATCAGTAGGTATTGTTCAATATGAAACTGGGTGTATTTTCATAGCAATACAGTACTATAACCAGAGTGGGACTCCGCCTTTCTCAAATAATATTTTTACATCCAATCATAACCTGTTAACCTAAATAATTGTAGCATCACACAACTTTTCTGCTCCTTTGTTGTCTCAGTCCAAACCATCTTCAAATTACAACAGCATTGCTCTGTATCAATGGTGGATGTGAAAAATAAATAGTAAAAGCAGGATTGAAATAGCAGCAAATAACTGCATTATGTTTTTTATTTCATTTTATAGTGTCCCAGTATATTTGAAAATGGGGTTGTGCTATTGTAAATAACATTCATGAATATTTTTTGCTTCCCCCACCAAGACACTCCAGTGTTTTTTACCACAGTACACAGACGGGACTGATACCCTTCTGTGTACAAAAGGCAGGTGCAGTGGAGAGGCCTGGGTCACCAAAGTGATGTTCTTTGAGCATTAAAGTATTCAAAGAATCATCAACTAAACCTACATACAGTATTAATGGACTACAAGCTATAAAGCAGACTGCCATCACACACCGCAGCAAAGACAAAACTCAATGCTGATGGAAAACATCAGCGAACAAAATGGTTTTCTATTTAGTTTTTTATTCAATATCTTAGATTACACAGTATGTTTTGAATTAAGGGAGACATTGTCATGCAAAACCCGGCATGTGAATGGCTGGAGATGCATGCTGCGGCCAGTGGATGGCAGTATGAAACACACTACTACCGTGTTTCAAGCCAAAACTATGAGCGAGTGGTTTTTAACTGTTTTTATAGTCACCTGGGTTGTTCACTGACTAACAGAAGATTCACCTAAACAAGATCATTTTTAACAGGTAAGTTGCAGGAACAAAAAAAAAGGCTGGTTGAAAAGTAATCTGCCTCATCTCTGAAGGTACTCAGAGCAGAAGTTATACGATGAAAAACCTCAGTGCTGTTCTGATCGTCGTTACCTCACAGACGCGCGAGCGATTCTGGTTCTTGGGAATGATCTTCATGGTCACTACTCCGTTGGTTTCTCTCTGCATGTGAAGATGACAGTGTTTTTCTGTGATGTGATATACAATTAAAACTTAAATTGAGTTTGATTTGTGATAGGTCATGATTAGAACTCACGAGAATTTTCTGCAGCTGATCTACAGTGTGGTTTGTCACACTTTTTCCGTTGATTTCTGCTATTTCATCCCCTTCATTTAAAGAGCCTGCAAAGAAGAACCCAGATATGTCACGTCCTAATTTCTCCTCAATAACATGCAAATCATATCACAATGGGCTCTGTTACCTTGTCTGTGGATCATACCCCCGTGCAATATTCTGGCCACCGTGCAGCGTTGTTTGTCGTTCAGTTTGAGGGTGACCCCCTGCAGACAGACACCACAGACAATGAGGGGGAATCAGCACTTCAATAAATATATATATATATATTTGCCTGCAGAGGTAGATAATATACCATCGGCTCTGAGGGATTCTTCTCAAATGCTACTTCTTTCATCCTGGTCAGCTCTGCACCATTCATGTGTCCAGCACAACCATTGGTGTAAAGCTCAGCTCCTTTATTCTCAAAAGTTTGCATAGCCACCTGTTAGAATAAACACAAGAAAAGGAAAACATACATATATGCAATTTTTTCTTAAGGAAAAGTTTTTAAAACATTCCATTTCGCAAGAACAGTAATGCCATTGTTCAGAGAATCTGGGTATTTATCTCACTTGTATTTCAAATAAATAACTGTAATGATTTTCTGCTCATGTGTGCCAACAGCTGGGTTTCATTTGCAGCTTCAATGTATGTTTAAGGTTGAAAATTAACCCAGCATTTAACACCTCATTACCCACATCCAGTCACCTGGCCCACCAGGCTCATGTGGTCATGGATACCACATCAGTTGATCAAAGTGGACAAAAGCACTGATGTACAAAGACTGGTTCTCCTTTTGCATTTCATGCATGTTTTTAACCATTTTCAATTTTTTGCATAAACAGCAATAATGATGTAAATGCACCTGCAGAGGAGCCTAAACACAGGAAAATCTCTGTGCTGCTCACAGTGACAATAATACAATCTGCATCACCGTCAGAAAAGATAGCCTCATCTTTTAAATGCCTTCTAAGAAAGGATGAAGACTTATGTCAGATGTATCAGGTGCAAGATAAGATGTCCGTTTATGACTCATGCAGAGTAAAGTGCAATTCTGTGGAGAGCAAAAACTGCATCATATAAAAAAGTTGATAAATTAATTACTAAACTATTATCTGGGATCAGCACAAAGTTTCTGTATTAAAATGATACATCAGCGCTGCCTCAGCAGAAGTAAATTATCTGTCTTCTGGCTTCAGAACAACAATAAACCAATAAATATCATTATCGCCCTCCTCCGCCCTTATAATCTCTACTGTTCATAAAATGCAAGGAGGGAACTTCTACTGTAGCTTTTATCTTGCGTGTGTATAAAACTAGTTTAACAGAATAACTTCCAGCTTCTTTACTGTTGAATTAAGAGATTATCGGATGGATTAATAACTACATACAGGCAGCTGATTCCCTGCTTTGTGCATGTCAAGACAGGACACTATTTTAACCACTGTTGCTCTGTTAGATATCAGGATTGTGCAGGACCTGCAGGAGGATTCAAACAAGGTCATATACGCAGCATATGACGTGAAATCCTCTGAGGGGGAGACATCTGCACAGCAGTAAACACCACAAAGCATCACACACCCTCATTTCTTATGACTCTTTCTCTTCCAGGCAAATCGTTTCAGTCTGCAGCTGCCAAAACAGGAAGTGTACTTTATGAGTTTATGCATTTGAATGCTACAAAGGAATTTCAAGGACTATTAGTGCCCCAAAACTTTGTTTTTTAATCAATTTACAGGAAGTAAATTGTTTTTTTTATATGTATAAATCAATATTGGTTTTATCAGAATGGTGACAGTAAACTCTATTAGCACCTCAGCTATCAGAGGGTGAGGACAGCCTTGATTATAATTGTATTTTGCTGTGTTCCAGTGACTGATTATAAATGCTACACTAAGGAGGGTCAGGAAATCCTTTTAGAAACTTGAATGCCAGTTTTGGGTGTGGAGGAGCAACAGGATAAACACAGGCACCATGAAAAGACACTTAAGGGAAACAGGGCACCTCTTCCTCAGGCACTTATATTTGGTTTTCAGCTTGCAATCCTAATCTGTCACAGAGTTACCTGTTCCTTCTCTTCAGATTTTGCAGTTTAAGATTTCGAATGGAATTTGGTGCCATTTAAAATTACAATTATTCCCACAGTATTATTTGTTGCTCTTTGTTTTCTATTGATCTCTTCTAAGAATACAACAGAAAATTACTATTTGACCCACATGAGAACAGTTATTGGGAAAAACAAAATGCCTCATGTGGTTACAACTTTTCAGAACACGCTACAAGAATTTGGAAAATTTTTACAAAGAAATAACTTTAGTCTTCTGTTCAATCTGCCTGATGGTTGTTATCTCTTTAATCTTACAAGAATTAAGGTTTAAGCAATTTGCCTCTTTTCAAGTCTTAAGTAGTGACAGTGGAAAGTGTGGTTTTAAAAGGTTCAATGTGCAAATAACTGACTGCACAGCAAAGAAAGCGTAGCTCAACTCTGAAGTATTTGCTGTGGCTTCCAGAGGAGCAGAAATGAGTTTGAGGCTGTAAACAAAACTCAGCTGGAACGTGTACAGAGCAGGGCTGTCTCACTTTACTTATCTTTCAATACTAAACTCTTGATAAGGAGTCCTGTTTATTAACAGACTCTAAACACAGCAGTTTCCACTGTGTGATAATGCAATCCGTCTTTTATACACAGATTTGAGAAAATCAGCACAGAGCAGAAAAACACACTGTGACTGCAACTCAAGGCTGTTGAAATGAAAACTGCTGATATCAGGAAAGGAGTTTCTTCCCTTCTCCATTTCCCTCACTATCTCAGTGCTGACTTTACAAATTGAAAAGAATTTCAGCACAAATAGACCACTTTGTATCACTGGCTGCCAAATGTTTCTTGCCAAATCCTACTTTCTGCTTTCACAAGATATTCCCTTTATGGTAAGAAAAAGAAAGTTAGTACAAAGTGATGCAGTAAACAACCTGCAAGGCTTCACATGACCATGGAAAGTAATTCCCCAGCAAAGACTGCAGGCAAAGTTGCACAACACAACTAAGAGCTTGTTTTTCTCCTGATCTTCTTTAAGATTAAAAAAGATTTTAAAAAGAAACTAGGCAGGCCCACTGCTTATACTTTAAACACCTTCTTAAGTTCTGTAACTTAAACTGAGAGGATCACTATCCTGTGATCACAGTTATAAATGCACGTAATCTTTCATGTGATACAGCTTTGTTTCCCCAAGTTGTCAGATAACTTCCAGATGTAGTTTGGTGGGAAATGCAGAAGTGAAATTGTCAATGTAATGTCTGCTGGATTCAAAAGAAAAGAAGAAAGAAGAAGCTCAATAATGAAAAATGGGCAATGCAGAACAAGCTAACAGACCTGCTGATGTGACAAAGCAGATTTAAAGGCCAAGTTGTTCTTTTTTAGGAGATCATGCTCTGCTGCTGGAAGCTATGAAACGAAAACTTAACTAGGCTTATTTTTAGCGATCTTGTAGAGCTACAAACAGTGATATGCCCTACATATCTGCTTCCCGGAAACAAACATGTTCACCGATATAAAAAGAAACCAAGAAAATATGTTTTAAAGAAGACACCCTACCTTGTCAGACTTTGGTTTGTTTTGAAGGAGCTGCTCCAGGTAGAGATCGGAAAGGGCTGTCCGGACGCTGTTAACCGGCTCTAGTATGACCGCAGGTTCGTTTTTATTGGATTTTAACGTCATCTTTCCTTGTTAGCTAGGGGGGGGAAAAATCAGTGAACCCGATTTGCCCCCGTTCAAGGTCCGCGAGAGACTTGATGAAACTGCTGATAAGAAGCCGTGACGATGGGATAAGTCACTCTGTGGGACAAAAGTCCAAGGTTTTGATCAGCAGCAGGTGAGGAACATGAGATAACTCCAGCGGGGACACCGCTGACAAAGCAAGTAAACATGCAACTGACTGCCGCTGCTGCGTTTAGAGGCGCAGGCTCATGCTGCGTTCAAAGACGCCCTGAAGCTCACAACTTCCTAACACTCAAATCGTTAAGGTCTACTCTGTAAAAATTTTAATCTAAATCGTAATAAAAATGGACCATGATTAAATATAACAATGTTTTGTGTTTCATTTGCGCTTTTTTGCATAATTATATTTGTTATATAGATGTAAATAATCAAAACTGTTAAGGTTTTCATCACATTTTTATATAACTACCCTTTTAATTCACTCAAAAAATAATTGAAAGCTAAAAAGGATTAAGAGCAACACAAAATACATTTCAAAGGCTTTTTAACTTATAGCTTTCGTTAAAAGTGCTACCGAGTTCAAGACGATTTCACTTCACATTATTTGAGTCGCTCATTGACGTTTCGCATGAGATTATACATTTCTGACATCCCTTGAATGCAGCATTACCGCAGCGTTTTCTGATGGGCTGCGGCTGCTCTGTCAGTGCACAAGGAAGCAAAACAACGTTGTCCCAGAACACCGTGATCCCAGCTGCTGACAAGCTAAAATGTGCGTTACAACGCAGCCAGATGCCGTGCGATCGTTTCTGTGCTTCTTTGAAAACACAATTTCAATAATAGTAGGAAAGAGTGGGCTGATTGCATTCAAAATACACGGTCGTTTTAAGTTGACCATCAATCAATCAAAAAGTGTTGCAACACGCACGATATTGTTTTTACAAGTTTGATGGAGTGCAACTGAAGTCCTTAGAGAGCGTTTGTATGAGGACAACGCCCTGTCAAAGAATATGATGTTCCCTTCTTTTGAAAAAAATCTCTGAAAGCCCTTCACTCCCGCGCAATACATGTGCATTTTACCTCAATAATTATAACTATGTTTTTTAAATGAAGTGTAATAATGATACTTAAATACACAAATTTGTTTCCACTCCCATAGTTTTCCCCAACTCTTTTATGATGTCTTGGAGAAAGGGCTTGCCAAAAAAGAAAGAGAGAGAGAGAGAAAGGCTGTTGCAGCCTACATTTAACAAATCTGTTCTCTATAATTTGTATTAAACGGTAGCATGAAAGCAGTGCTTCGCATGCAGCTGCACCCTTATGTGCAGACAGAAAGGTGACCAAAAATGGTACTAAGCCAGCTGAGTAGTTAACCCCCTGATAAGCTGTGATTTCTACATGGAACTGTAGAGGGAGACATTTAGCAAGTATGTGATAAGAATCCACCAGCAATATTACCAGGCTCTTCATAAAACAAGGTCTTTTCTCTCTCTTTTTTTGTTCTTTTGGGTTTAATCTTTGACTTACATGCAAGTAACCATCAAATGTTTAAATGTATAGAAATACCTCTTATTTCAGTTTTTATTACTTCAAATATCTCCTCAGTCTTCACGAATTACTTACATTGTAAAAGAGGTCTGTATAAAAATATTAAGAATGCAGATGCATCAACCTGGGACTGTTAATCATGTTTGTCATGAGGATAACACATTTGATATTTAAGTTAATTGCACCTGTGCCCCCTTATCAACTGTTCCCCACATTTAAGACCTCTTTTTTGTACCTGCCCTTTTCTCTTTTATTTACTGTAAACTTACTGTAAACTTTTTACGGTTAACTTGCCCATTCTGCCAATGAGCTCAGTTTTCATGGCTTGAAGCTACAGATCTGAAAGCCACATGCACCTCAAGCGTGTTGAAAGAAATAAGTTCAAACGGGCCGTTTTCAGTCAACGTTTTCAGTATCACATGGGTTAAAAAGAATAAAGGAAAACATTTCAATTAAAAAATGATGCAATAATGCTTTAAAAGAAAAGTCAATTGGACAAAAAGCTTGGAAAATTCAGACAGTCTGGAGAAGCTTTGCTGCTTCAGATTGATACAGCTGGAATCAGTGTCATAAAAATATAATTACAGTGACAACTTAATCCATCATATTTTTCATTTCATTCCAACATTTCCAAAGGGCAAGCCCATCCGAGCTGGCAGCAAGAAAAATATTAGATGACCTCATATCAGCAAGTCCATTAGTGGGTTTTTTTTTTTTTCATCCAGAGACATTGAGCTCACATGGGTGATGACAACAGAAGTGCATTTGCATTATTGCCATCTGAGACCAAACTCAACCAGATCAAATGCAAAGATATGGAGCTGACCCATTGTTTAAACAACATTTTGCATTCTTGTCTTTTTGCATGCAAGACTGACATCTAATTTCAGGATAGTGTTTCTATGCTCAAACTGTAGAATAGCCTGTAAAATTATATTTCAGTTAGTTTCTATTCATTATAACCAAATGTTAACACTGCATGTTTAAAACAATAACAACTTTAATTTAATTTATGATTAAAAAACTTTATTGTAAACATAATAAAATGTGAAATTAAGTACATAAGTACATAAAATAAATTCATTGCTAAATGCATTTGGAAGGATTAGTTTGTTTTCTTAAAAAAAAAAAAATCAAAACAAATGGAAGTTGGATTTGAGAGAGGACCAGATTTCAGCACAACACCTGCTTGCTAATTGGTGGATTTTGCATCTAGCACAATAACTGATACAACCTGTACAGTCCATCCTTTTTTTTCCCTTTTCTGCACCTCTTCCCTTCTCTACCGGGTTTGACAGCTTGTGGTGAAACAAAACAAAATTTAACCAGGGAATAATTGTTTTAAATGAAGGCAATGGGAGGGCATCTTTGAGGTCCCAGCAAGCATACCAAACGATTACTAACACTCTATATAGCAGATGTGTTTGGGGGCGCACATTTTGACTAGAAATAGTATGACAAGCTCACATGTAATGAGGAATGAATCTCACTTCTTCACCTGTGCATAAACATGCACAAAAACAAAACTCCTTTTGAGTGGAATACAACATTTTCAGATCAAAGCTGGTTTTGGAGCAAAGAACAAGTAGCTGCTGAGAGCCTGGAACGTGCAAGCCTGTGCGGGCTTACAGGTCCTGAAAATGCAGAAGCACCAGGTTATTTATTTATGTATTTATCTCTACGGAGCACCCATAATAGTTCCAAAGGTTTACACTGTGACACAGCTTTCCATTGCTAAGAGTAGTGTTTTCACTCTTTTCTTCACGTCTTTTTACTTGCTGTATACAAATTTGAATCTCTTGGCTGAAGCAATGGTTTCACGTGAGTTCTTTGTGTTAGCTGGGCAGGTGATCCCTGATGGATAATTAAGCCACCTTGGTTCTAGAGTTATTTGTTCATGATCTGATAAGGGAGCATATGAATGGCCTAAATTTGTTATTAAGGAGCAAAAAAAAGACCTTGGAAAATATCAATTCTAGTTTTTAGGGATAGAAAAGAGATGTACTGGCATTGATGACCTGTCTAAGTTGAATTTCATTTTTATCTGTACTCTCTCTACTCTTAACCTCTTTAATATATCTTTCTCTCTAACCATTTCACTTTCTATCATTTTAACTCTGTTAACTTTCAGTGTATGCAAACACACTTAGAAAAGGTCAAACCCAGATTACAGTATGTCAGAACCTTAGACTGGTTTCATGAAAAACAGACACAGCTGTGGTTAATTAAAGAAATAAATTGAATAAAAAGGAAATCAAGTGGAGCCTTCATTTATCAAATAAAGTTGGGATTTTGGGGGCTATCAATCTAAACACATTATCGCAAAGAGAAAATCAACCAAATTAACACATTCACTTTCTTAATCATTGCATAAATAACTGAGTTAATACTTATACCATGTTAAAACTCCGAATTTGGTACTATCTCAGCGAGAGAAGCTGATTTTGGATATGGAAATGTCTTGTCACAGCAGTGCACTGAATCCACAAGAAAACATTTATCTTTCTTACTTATGAAGTTTCTGATAGTTTCCAAGCCTCACATTATAATCAACCAGCTTCAAACAGATTCTCCATCAGTAGGTGACAGGGATGCACCATCTCTCAGTTTCTGTTTGTACTAAATTATTATTGGGAATTTCCATCATGAAAGATGACTCTATCAACAGTATTTCAGCACATACACGCTTACATGTGTATTATTTCTACTACATAACTATTCCCACTCTTTACATCTCTTTCAAAGACTTGGTGAAATATCTTAATTGTAATTAAACAAAAAATTCAATGCCAGACAAAATTTGTCTTAAAAGTCTCAAATAGACTCAAAAAATTGCAAACAGTTCTCAATATCATGGGGTCAAAGAAATTTTTTAATGTTGGGCTGAGTCTCGCTCTCCAAAGCTGTGGGTTTTCCCCTCTCAGTTCATCAAACCTTGTCTTCATATAAATGAATTCTTAACGGCTGAGGTGAATAAATCTCTCTGACCTTTATTTGTAAAAACAAACCACATAAGCTTAAATAAAAAGTACTTTCCAGTTGCAGGGTGCAAGCAAGGCTTGAAGCCCTGGATTTTGCAGACATTAATATTTTCAGAATAAATTGGCTAAAAAGATATTTGATAATCCTGAATATTTTCGGAACTTTAATCAAAACCACATCAAAACCACCAATCAAATTGAAGGCCTCCCATTTTCTCTTGTTCAGCAACCTCAGTTAAGGCTTATAAAATTCCAACAACAGTCTCCCCTTTCCTGGAAGTTGCCCCTTGTCATCAACTTTCATTATTATTGCTATTATTAATCCATAGGTGTTGCGACTTTTTTTGTATAGTTCTTTTTGTTTTGTTTTTCTGTTTTTAATTTGCTGTATTTATGTTTAAATAAATTTTTCAATTCAGTTAATTTCATAACTTTTTTTCCCCACAAATCTCTTCTTTGGAATAACTGGGGTTTAGTGCATGTGATTCAATTCATTTTTTTAATTAATTAATTAATTAATTTTGTTATATGCAATTAAAATAACTGAATTTCTCTGTGCAATGAAAATCTTTCTTTGCTGTCCAGCCCGATGTTGGCTTAAAGGTAAAAAAGTTAAAACTGACAATGCAATAAGTAAATAACATTATAAAAGATAAGAATGAAAAAAAGAGAAACGATAGAGTATACAACAAATAAGCACAAACATAGAAAAACATTAAAACTTCTGTATTCATCAAGTTCATGTGCAATAAGTATTAGAATATGATGTGCAACAGCACAGTTGTAAAACAGTGAAGACAAAGTTAAACATGAATGTGGCTCCTGTCAACTGTTCGGGAGTCAAAGGAATGTTAAAGACTTGGGAAATCCGTGTTCCTTTAAGAGATTCTCATTAGAATATTAATGTTCTGATCCCATTCAAAGAATTTATCCGGTACAGTAATGCATGCAATCCCAAGGGAAGACCTCAACCACTGAACAATCCCCTCTGTTATACCAATAAGATACTGACACTATTTTCTAACTCTGGATGGAAAATAGTAACTGGTCTAAAATGTAATGGTCATTACATCTGGAAAAGTAACAAGATTACCCCAAAATGTTATTTATCTAGAAGGAATTTTTGAAAATGTATGAAAAAAGGAATGGCTTCTACCTTTCAAATATGGTGTATTCAACACATTTTAAAATTCCCCATAGAATATACCCTGTCAAAACATATGTTGTCAAACTGACTAAAATTGATGTTCTGTGTACGTTTTGTAACACGGAGACAACCTGTCAACAAAAAAAGTGAGTTCACCAAATTGGGGAGATCAACAGTGATGGGTGCTGTCTCAAAGATCTGCTATTTTGAATGCCTACAAGAGGATGATTTTCAATAATCTCTTACATGCAAAATTCTACATTCGTAAACATAAATATGCTGGATCACCCAGATTTCAGCGCTTTCTTGCAGAATGGATGGAACTCTTGTGGAATAGTCTGTCTTTACTGGACAATAAATCAGCAACAAATTCATAATTATTGACAAAACTCCAATTCCTGAATGGAGTTGACCATCATACCTCTCTATATCTGTGTGATATGATTTTTGTTGTTGTTTATTCATCTTCTTTTGTTATTTCTGTAATCTATTGTGTTTATCTTTTGACTCACTTCAAATTCAACTGTGCTGCTGTATCTCTTCACACTATGCTATTTTCTTCCAAATTTACTTTTATAGCGCTTAATTCCAATAAAGTTTTGAGGTTTTGAGTAAAAAACAATCAAACAGAACACCTCTGTGTTTTTAACGGTCGTGCACTGAATAGTTTCACACATCCGGGTACTTGGGGGGGTCGAGTGAAGTTACGCATGCGTAAATTTAATCTACGGCACTTACAGTCACAAACTAAAATGCCGTGTGAAACTATGGAATGTTTAATGATTAATCTCGCATTTTCACGTCAGTCAAAGAGATTTTTATGAGATTAAAGACTGACCTGAGGGAAACTGAAGCGTCAGCGGAGACTCGTGCACCGCTGTCTCCGGTAGGTTCTCTACGCTACAATAACGGTTCCTGTTAACAGGTTGCAGGAGTCACGCTTGTTTGTATGTGTCAAGGAGGTTTTGTTGTTTCCAGCAACGATGTTTAGCACGTTAAAGAAAACAGTAAAACCTGCATTAAAGCAGGTTCATTGGCTGTCTGCTCTCAAAGACTCGCAGATATCATGGAAACACACGGTACAGCTTCGCGCGTGCGCTGCAACTTTTAAGTTACTGGAAGACTGTCTCGGTGAGTTAAATAGACACATATTCTGAAAATACATGTCTACCCGTTTCTTACTTATAGTAAAACTTGTTTGCATGTGAAATCATCAGAACTGAACTATGGAGGGACGCCAATGCATTTTAACTACGTGTGGCTGCGGGACCACTGCCGCTCGGCGTCCTCTTACAACTCCACAACCAACCAGAGGAACGTGGACACCGGCAGTATAAACCTCGCAATCCGTCCGGACAGGACAACAGTCCAGGATGGTCATCTCGTCCTCACATGTAAGTCAGTAATTGCATGTTGTCGAGGCAGACTTTATAAGGAAACGAAGCGACACCCTGCGGTGTCACTACAGAGGACCGAAACTGCCAATGTGCAAAATAAACCCAGGAAAATATGAAAATGGCTCACTAAACAAAATGACATTCTGATCAATTCTACAAAAATATATATTTTTCCCATTAAGAATTCATAAAATGTTTCATAAATCTATATTTCTTTATTTATTTTCAACTGATATAATTTCACTTTGTATTGATACTCTTATTTGTTTACTTTTCCATGTTGTTTTCAGTGTAGTCCTTTAGTGATTTTTTTTATTTTATATATATATATATATACACACAGGTACTACCCAAAAAATTAGAATATCCTGAAAAAGTTCATGTATCTCTGTAATTCAACCTAAAAGGTGCAATATACATAGTGTTTAGACAAATAATATGTGAATCAATATATTTCAGGCTTTTGTTTGTTTGGATGTGTCTGATTAGGACTTGCAGCTTAAGAAAACTTCAAATTCTAAAATTCAAAAAATTAGAATACGTTGAAAAGCTCCAGTATTGTAGTTACAGTCTTATCAAGTAAATAATCCAAAACACCTCCATAAGTGCCCCGAGCCTTTAAAAAACTCCCTGTCTTGGTTTAGAAGAATTCACATTCATGGGGAAGACTGCTGATCTGACAGTTGTGCAGAAAACCATCATGTACTCCCCGCACAAGGTGGAAAGACACAAAAAGTGATGGCAACATAAGCTGGGTGTTCTCTGAGGGCTGTCTCAAAGCACATTAATGGACAGTTAAGTGGAAGGAAGAAGTGTGGAAGAAAACAGTGTAGGAGGGCTGACAGCAACCTGGAGAAGATGGTCAGAAAAGGGCCATTCAAAAGTGTGGAGAACTTCATAAAGAATGGACCTGTGAGCTTCATTAAGTCCAGCATAAACGCAGCCGTCTACCAGGACATTTTGGAGCATTTCATGCTTGCTTCAGCAGACCAGCGGTATGGGGATGCAGACTCCATCTTCCAGCAAGACTTGGCACCTGCCCACATTGCCAAAAGTACAAAATCTTGGTTCAACAACCATGCTTGATTGGCCCGCAAACTCACCTGACCTGAACCCCATCAAAAATGTGTGGGGCATTGTCAAGGGAAAGCTGAAGAGGAAGAGATCAAACAATAAAGAAGAGCTCAGGGCTGTGATTGAAGCATGCTTGTCTTCCATAACAGCTGAGATATGCCAGAAGCTGGTTGCATCCATGCCACGCCGGATTAAGGCATTCATTCAAGCTAAAGGGGCCCCAACCAAGTACTAAGTACAGATGCAAGATATTACTTTAGGAGGCCTAACTTTTTTATATTTTATGGGCCTTTATAAATTGATTTCATGCAATATTCAGATTTTTTGAGTTTTAGAATTTGAGGTTTTCTTAAGCTGCAAGTCCTAATAGGCAACATCTACTCAAATAAAAGCTTGAAATATATTGATTTGCATAATATTTGTCTGTACAATATGTAAAATGCACCTTTTAAGATGAATTATAGAATTGCATGAACTTTTTCAGGATATTCTAATTTTTTGGGTAGTACCTGTATGTTACTTTCTTTATTTTCATACCTATATTTATTTCTGTATTGTTTTCCCACATTTCCTATCCCTAAAATAATTTATTCCTGTATATTTTCATCTAACATTTTATTCATTCATTCTATTAGTTACACTTTCTAAAAAGAATTCAGTGTCATCACATTTACTCATCCTCATTATTTCCAGTCATACATTTTTATTCTTTTTTTCTATATTTTGGAAGAAATCATAATGCCTTGATTTATTAGGGGGCCTGATGTGAACAAGGTCTCCAACAAAAACAGTGGAACCCTTTATTTATCTCAGACCTACAAATTAGAAGTTACTGGGGAAAAAAAAAAAAACCTAGACCGTTCCCCTCATTTAAATAAGGCACACATTATGCAAAAATGTAAAAAGGAGACTTAGAAATGTAACAAGGAAAAAAACTTCAAGAAATAAAATGTAAGATTGGAAATAGTGAGGACTTCAGTATGATTGAACAAATGAAGTTTTAATATTTATTTAATAAATGAATAAATAAAATGTTAGATAAATGTAAGATACAGATACAAATGATTTTGGGGCTGAGAAAATCTGACAGGGAATAATACAGAAATGATTACAGAATAAAAATAAAAGACGAAAGAACTCAACTCAACTCAGCTTTATTTATAGAGCCCTTTAAAACAACCACAGTTGGAACAAAGTGCTGTACACAGCAAGCAGATAGTAGAAACATTTAGAAAGCAACAGAATAATTAAAAAAAAAATAATAATAAAAAATAAATAAAAATAAATAAGAAAAAAATAATAAAACCAGCAACTAAAACAAACCACAATACACTTAAAACAGAGAGTCTCATGCTGTGTTGAAAGCCAAAGAATAAAAATGGGTTTTAAGACGAGTTTTAAAAATGGACAGTGATGAGGATTGTCTAATGGGGAGGGGGAGCCCGTTCCACAGTTTTGGAGCAGCAACTTTAAAAGAAGTTTTAAAAATCCCCAAATAAATAATCAGCACCTCCAAATCAGAGACCATGGTCCTCACCCGGAAAAGGGTGAGGTGTCCTCTCTGGGTTGGGAGCGAGGTCCTGCCCCAGGTGGAGGAGTTCAAGTATCTCGGGGTCTTGTTCACGAGTGAGGGAAAAATGGAGCGGGAGATGGACGGACGGATCGGTGCGGCGTCTGCAGTGATGCAAACTCCGCTGTGGTGAAGAAGGAGCTGAGCCAGAAGGTGAAGCTCTCGATTTACCGGTCCATCTGCGTTCCTACCCTCACCTATGGTCATGAGCTGTGGGTCATGACCGAAAGAACGAGATCGCGGGTACAAGCGGCCGAAATGAGTTTCTTCCGCAGGGTGGCCGGATTCTCCCTTAGAGATAGGGGGAGGAGCTCTGTCATCCGGGAGGGGCTCAGAGTAGAGCCGCTGCTCCTCAGAGAGGAGCCAGATGAGGTGGTTCGGGCATCTGGTCAGGATGCCTCCTGGACGCCTCCCTGGTGAGGTGTTCCAGGCACGTCCCACCGGGACCAGACCCCGGGGGAGGCCCAGGACCCGCTGGAGGGACTACGTCTCCCGGCTGGCCTGGGAGCGCCTCGGGATCCCCCCGGATGAGCTGGCGGCTGTGGCCAGGGAGAGGGAAGTCTGGGCTTCCCTGCTTAGGCAGCTGCCCCCGCGACCCGATCCCGGATAAGCGGAAGAAGACGGTACGGTACCAAATAAATGAATAAACTGAAAAAAAAAAACAAAGCATGGAGAAGTAAACAAGTAGGAGTTTTGATACAAAGTTGGATTAAACTTATGTCACATTTTATAGGTTTCTCAATTGAATCACAATTTTTCAATCTTTTTGCATAATTTATCAGCATATCAATTTGTTTATCGAGCCATTTTTATATTTCTATTTATTTTTGATTAGGTGGTTTCAGTCCTCCATAGTTCTCGAGACTACAGTTTGTTTCCCTTCTTGTTTTTTTTGTCCCTCCCCCCGTCATGTAACTGAATGACAGGTGTTTGGTCTGTAAAGCTTTAAACAGAAGGAGTATGTGGAAGTCTCTGGAGATGTTACATCATATCAATCATTACACGTATGCGGTTTCTTCAAAAGAAAAAATGAAGTGGTCTTTGCCCTCGGTCATGATGAGATTTCTCTGTGTAAAGATTGACTTTATTGTCAAGTAATGTTTTAGGTGTAGTGTGGTAAATAAACAGTACTGTGCACAATTTAATTGGTCTATTATGAGATAAAAATAAAGAAATTAACTGGATATATTCTGTTGTATTATAAAGCCACCATTCAAATGTGTTTCCTGTACAATCCCTCTAAGAAAAGCAGCATCACTGGAGTATGAGCTAAACAGACCACAAAAATAGCTCATGGATTTCTCTCCCGCCACCCACCACTGAAGAAACACCTTCCATTCTTCTTTTCCAACTCATCATCTTCCACTTTATCACCCACACAGAGCAGTCTCTCCTAGTCATCGCTCACTGTTCCCCAGAGATTCCCCCACTCAGAGATCGGAGGTAAACTAGCTTAACCAGCACAAAGCACAGGCAAGCCGGAGTCATTCTTTATTCTTTGTACTGTTTTTCCCCAAAGAGGTAAAAAGCCACGTGGGACCTAAGTTTTGCCTAAGAGGAGGAAAATGGTCCCAGGCTAACAAGGTGTGGAAAAAGGAACAGATGCTACATACATGTGGAGCCATTACACATCCTCCACTTGTTATCCAACAGCTTTAATCAGTGTGACCCTGAGGCCTCATGATTTCTATTTTTGGTTCATTACATTTATAAAACATGAGGCAACATATGTACAGAGAGAGATACCATCACTGGAACAATTTAATACCCCAGCAGTGCGGTTAGAGTGGCCATCTGTCTGGATTAAATGCTACAACTCTGTCGTAAACACTGACTGATGCCTCTCTGCGGCCTGTCGGGCTCCAGCAGCTTCCATGCAAACAATGGTCTGTCCCAGTGTTATTATGCACACATGATGAGAGTGGCACTCTATCTTACAGAAAGTGACAAACGGGGATCCGCTCGCCCCAGGACAGATGATGATGCACATGCTCCTGCAGGCAGGCAGGAGTATGCCTCCTTCTGTTAGTCAGGCCAATTCAAGGTCAGCCAGGTCTGAGAGCATTTTATCTATGAGTACTGCTCCCTACAGACTTGGTTTTGATAAGGCTTCTTCATATTAATCATAACCGATACTTGCACACAGATCTGACCCTTAGATTCTCTGCATGTATGCATGCAAAAAGATTGGCAAGGCTTTATTGGTTTGCCTTTGACCGTTTTCTTACCTTATGGAGTGCATCTATGTGGAAAAGGGTTAGGGCTACTGAAGAAAAAAAATTCTATTTAATTTTAACTTTTTTTTTTTCAATTTCTAAAAAAAGTAAAAATTCTGAGGAAAAAAACCAGAATCTGACTTTTTTTCTGACTTTTTTTTTCAATTTCTCAAAAAAAAGTAACAATTCTGAGAAAAAGTCAGAATTCTGAGATTGAAGTCAAAATTCTGATTTTTTTTTTCCACAGAATTTTGAGATTAAAGTCAGTTATTACTTGTTCTTCAGAACTCTGACTTTTCTTTGCCCAGATCATTGAAAAAAAAAAAAAAGCGAGAGATTTTTTTTTATTCCTGAAAAAGTCAGAATTTTGACTGACTTTGATGAATAAAAATTTCATACATTTCCTGATTTTTGATTGTGTGATTTAATCTGTTGTCCCTGTACAGCACTTTGTTCATTTGTTGCTGTTGTGAAGTTGAGTTGTTGAGGTGTATCAGATAACTCATACATTTCTTCTTTTTTTCTCGTAACCCTTGCTGTCAGCTCAGTTGTATCGGGCCCAGAGTTGGCATTTTCCTCAGTTGTCACAGCATTCTGTCTCTTCGCCTGATTTTGTTTTCCCCTTTGTTTGATAAGGAATTGAACCATTTTGGGTTCACATAAAAAGCCATGGTAGATGCTGTTGGGGCTAAAGCCACAACTACACAGCTACAAAGTAAATTTCATTTCTGTTTTTTTAGGGCCCGATGGTCACGTGTCAAAGTACAACCTCCGCTGGTTGGCTGAAAACAGCTTTGAAGGAAAGAAGCAGGACACTGTTCAGCCACGCATCCTGTGGAACTCTGACATCTATAATGGTGCAAACATACCATCAGCTAAATGGGACAAGTTTATGAGCTGCGATGATGAACTTAAAAAGTTTGTCCAGAACTACCTTCTGTACGGGATTGCTTTTGTAGACGATGTCCCTGCTACAGTGGAAGCCACTGAGGCGGTTACACAGAGGGTCAGTCTTATCAGGTATTTCTCTTTTTTTGCCCCGGTTGTTCACAGCAGAAGTATTTTCTAGGGATGCACGATACAATCGTCCCGCTATTGGTATCGGCCTTAAAAAAAAATGAGACATCGGACATTGGCCACCCCACCGATATTTAACCGATCAGGCGGTTGTTTCTAAAGTCTAAAAAAACCCTTCTTTTTTACAGACTTTAAAACTTCTAAAGACAGTTTCTTTTAGGATGTTCTCTGTGAACAGTTTATACACGTTCATTTGTGTAAATAACCAAATATTAGGGCTGGGAAAAATATTGATTCACTGAAATATTGTGATATTTTCATATGCAGATTTCATATTGATATTTGAAAACGCGATATTGATCTATTTACCTACAAAATCTTGCGCGATTTCATCGTACTCCAATGAAATCTCTCGTGATTTCACAAAACCCACGGGATTTCGTAACAGAATGACAAAATCTCGCAAGATTTCGTTTGTAAAATAGATCAATACGGCATTTCTAGATATCGATATGTCAGGATTTGAAAATATCATGATATTTTAGTGTATCAATATTTTTTCCCCACCCCTACCAAATATCCCATGTTTTTGGGTATATTTATAATGTATTTATATATATATATATATATATATATATATATATATATATTTTTTTTTTTTTTTTTTTTTTTTTTTTCAGGGAGAAGAAAATCCAGATGGTTCTAGGATATAGTGTACATATCGTGTTACTTTTGTTTGAGCAACTGTCATTAAGTTTGACTTGTTATACATAACACAAGTTGAGGTATTTTTCTAATTTTGCACAAGGAATGTATGACATCATTTATTTTTCAGCTTTGATATCGGTATCGATATCAGTTATCAGCCAAATGAGTTTTAAAATATCGGATATCAGCCAAAATTCCAATATCGTGCATCCCTAGTATTTTCTACATCACTTACTGTATGTATTTTTCCAATTTATTTATTATTTTTTACAAGGGAGACTACATACGGGAGAATGTGGTGCTTTACATCTGATTTTTCCAGAGGAGACAGTGCCTACAGTCAGCTGGCGCTAGACCGTCACACTGACACCTCGTACTTTCAGGAGCCCTGTGGGTAGGTGCCAGGGGGATGAGCTTTTATCTATCTGCACTGATCATGAAATGAATGTTTGTGCATTGCTATAAAGATAAACGTTGTAAATACTGCAGCAGTTTGGTTTCCCATGGCTATTGTTGTAATTGGAGCAAATGTAAAACTGAGCCCTGACTCAGAAGATGTGTGTTTTTAGCAGTTCCAGCAAGCCACGGAGTTCTTGATATGGCCGATGTTCAGATGATTTCTGCTTTGTATGATTGCTGTTACAGGATCCAGGTTTTCCATTGTCTGAAGCATGAGGGGACAGGAGGGAAAACGTTGCTTGTTGACGGTTTCTACGCTGCAGAGAAATTGCGCCAGCAGTCCCCTGAAAACTTTGAGCTGCTTGCCCGTGTGCCCATCAACCACGAGTACATTGAAAACACGGACGGTCACAGAAATCACATGACAGGCATTGGCCCTGTGCTCAATATCTACCCATGGAACAATGAACTATACTTGATGCGGTAAATTTATTTTAGAATCAAATATACTAGTAGTGTTTGCGCCATGTGTGTGTGTGTGTGTTGTTTTTTAAGGGATACCGTGTAACTTTTGGCCACTAGGGGCACTAAACCTGTAACTTCCCACACGCTGCACAGCAGTCGCAAGATTAAACCATTTCCATCCATGTTTTGAATCATGTTTGCAAAACACTTTGATCAGCTGATAGCGAAGTCATCAAACCATAATGCAAAGCGTTTCAGGTCATATGATCCAGTGAGAGACGGATCCGCTCCTGCAAAGTTACAATGTATGGTTTTTGAAGAGGGCAGCCCCCTTGGTGCACGGACATGGGTCAAGTGTTGTATATTGAACCCAGACGTCATCTATTATTACTTACATTTGGTTAATGTTTGGGTCAAAAGTTACACTGTATACCTTTTATTGAAATAAAATATTTACAGTATAACCTTTCCAAATCTGTGTAGAATTATTCATCAGGCTACACGCCGGGAGTTTTAAGAATCTTACCTTTGAGCGTCTTATGGCTCCTTTTTAACAGCAAGATTGTTGTTTTTTGCCCCTGCAGATACAATAACTATGACCGTTCTGTGATTAACACAATTCCCCATGAGACTGTCCAGCGATGGTATGTTGCACATCGAGAGCTAACAACTGAACTGAGGCGGCCAGAGAACGAGCTGTGGGTGAAACTGAATCCAGGAAAAGTAAGACAAAGGAATTATTATGGAGCAGATTAAATTTCCTTAAATGACAGCTTGAATAATTGAGCAGTAGGAAGGTCTGAAATGTCAATTTTCCCTCTCTTTCGTCCATGTTAGGTTATTTTTATCGACAACTGGAGGGTCTTGCATGGGAGGGAGTCTTTCACCGGCTTGAGGCAGATCTGCGGATGTTATCTGACCAGAGACGATGTCCTCAGCACTGCACGCTGCTTCGGTCTGCAGGCCTGAGGATTCAGGTTCTTTCCTGTCCATGCCTTATCAGCTTTGGTGTAATATAACTTTAATCACATTTGCACTTTTGTTCATCTGTATTTTGTTATTGAAATTTTGTTGTTTTTCCGCAGAAAGTGAACTTACAATTAGACATTATGAATATTAATTGAAGCAGTTGAAGAAGTTAAGTAAATAAATAGGTGAAGGTTGCACCACTGAGAGCCATTAGGTGCTGGATCTAAATTTCCTAGATATTCTTCCTCACAGATACACACTTTTTAAAAAAAAATCAGCTTTCAAGCATTACACTCCAGTTTCAGCATCTTGTCTAGGTGTGTTCTCTTCTGACTCAGACCAGGGCAGCGATGACTGATTACCAATCTAACAGTTCGCATTGAAAACTGTCAAGCAGTTTTTATATTTAGTCTGTTTCAAAATGGCAGACTGACCCTGACTGAAATGATATAAACAATGACTGACATATTACAAAAACTTAAAGCCTTGAGAAACTTGATTTTTAAGGCTTTATTTTACAGTTTTATGTTTGCACACATCATCTGCAAGTAAGAAAAAAAAAAGCATCTGCCACTGAAGATGTGTTTTAGACAACTTAATTGCAGACTCATTTATGATTAATTTGGTAAATTAAAAATTGACTTCATATTGCGCACAGCATTGAATGTGACCTTTTAAACTCAGAGGATATTTTTGACTTATATTTGAAGTATATTTTCTGAATGTGTTTATAAAAAATTGTAATACAAATTAGTGCAGCTAATGAGGTTTCTCTTTATGCTGGTGGTGTAAAGGGATGGATGATGGAGGACTCTGGATACCAACCTAATGTTTTGAAGGAAGGTTTATTCGAAAAGTCAAGTGTCTAAAATAAAGACAGATCTGCACAATCTATTGAATTTCTAAGGACAATGAAAAACACCCCTCAAAAAAGGGGGTGACGACTTATATAGGGTGACGTAAACTGTCTCCATCTGGAAATAATCAGACCGTTTGGGGAGAATGTTTAGTTTAAGGAATATTGAGGAAAAGCAGATTCTATGGAAATACAAGACAAGTATATGTCTATTTTATATTTTTTAAAAATGCACTATTAAAGACGTTCTACAGAAAACTTTGCAGTTTTTGGCATCCATCTTGCATTCTACCTGTACTCTGAACTCTCCGGCCAATAAAAGACTTATCTTGACTTGTCTTATCTCTTGCTGTATTTGTCTTCTCTTTGCCTCCTCCAATAATATCTTCATATGTTTCTTTGTTGAATCAGCCAAGGTGCATGTTCAAAAATGCAAATATGGTTCTGTAGATAGGGCAATAGTAAAAGCAATGATCCAATATTTTCTGTATTTTTTGTCTCAGAAATTAGTTCAGACTGATTTGCAATGTTTCTCTGAATGCTTTTAATTTACTACATGTTTGCAGAAATATAGACTTTGCAAAACTCAGTGGAAATCTCTGAGACTTTTGTGAAAGCTCAGAAAATATCTGTATTATTTGATTATGGCTTTTGTAACAAAATGCCACCGTCTTTACAAATCCAGTTGAAGTGATTAAAAGGTTTGAAAAACACTGTGTAGAGTATTTTTTTCATTGAAAAAATAACTTCAAAGTACAACTTCAATATCGATTTCAGACTCATCATATTGATCATTTGTATGATTTCTGTTGTAACTGAAATATTTATGCTGCCAGATGATCCATATACTTCATTCAGATATTGGCTCTATGTGATGTACCACTGTGGTATGGGAATGACTTTAACTAAAAATGATAATGATAAAGAAACAGTAATTATTGTTGAAACAATGTTGGAGGAAAATGTACAGCTTTTACCACTGAAAAGCATTAAAAAAAATCTACAATTCAACTTAAAACAAAGATTTCCCTTCATCATAATCTGAGTGTGTATGTTACAGTCTGATCATCCTGGATGTCCAGTGGTTCAGATGATACTCCAGTTGTTTTCAACTGGCCTCTTTTTGGCTTTTCACTCATCTTCATCATGTTGGTTGGTTGTTGCCATGGGAACATTTTCAGAGGTTTCCTGAGTCAGAGGAGCACTCCCTCTAGTGGACAAAGAGGGGTTTTGTTTCATCCACTTAAAAACCTAAAATCTCACCATGTTTTCCGCTGCTCTTACAGACTGTATTTTTGTAGTTTTATTATATGGTGGATGAACCACATGACCTGGATGGCTGGTACACAGCTGAACGATACTTCATTGATGGTACCAGCCATAACTCTGTGTTCCACATACTTCAAATACAAATGTACGTTATTATAACCAGTGCAGAGCAGGAAGGATCACAGGTCATAAGGAGGTGCTAAGCTTTTATAAAGTGAAAAGAAATAATCTGACAAACTACTGGACATTTTATGAAGCATATTTCTCTTTCACTTTGTCATTTCTAAATTTTCCTTTATTTGATAATTTTATTTCTCAAAAGATGAAGGTTTTATTTCACTTACACGATTCAAGCAGTTCAAAGGGGAATGCACTCTTTGATAACACTTCAAACACATCATGGAGGATGTCAAGCTAAACAGATGGGTTAAATCTTCTGAAATGCATTGCTTTTTCAAAGCTTATCTTATGTCAAATCTTAAAATGAAAAGTGACAACTGGTTATATATGTCAAATGTAGAGCAATGAAATTTTCCATAGGAATAAATTCAAAGGAAATGGAAAAATCTAAGCAGTGATAACTCTTAATATGCTGATGGTCTCACAACAAATGCCTCACAGTTGAGTTCTGCTATGTTCCAGTGTATTTATGTGCATATTTTCTTTTCTATTCCCATCTCTTTCTCCCTCCAGGTGCCATCAATAACTGTCTCCCACCACTGAGTGTCTGCCCGACACCTCACTGGCTGATTCTAATCTAAGCGAACAAATCACCAACCAGAGCTGTGTACAGAAGAGTAAGTCTATGAGGATCTTCTCCTCCTTTGTTTATTGTATGAACTGTTGTCACTGCACTCGTTCTTTAGAGACAGATGTTCCAGAATAAAAAAAGGTGTGTATAGGGGTTTTCTCTGGGGTACCTTGTACATATTCTCTTGCAAAGGCAACTTTTGTTAAGACAGCCCGGATCTTCTTGTGTCCCCACTGTAAAGTCTTTCTGAAGTCGCCTGTAAATAAAAGGTCTTTCCAAGGGCTTAGTTTCTAAGAATAAAAAGTTGTATCAATTTAATGAAAAGAGAATTCTATGAATAAACCTTCATGTTTGTGCAGACCCTTTTCCTAATATTAATCTAAGAAGACACTACATGTCTGTCTGTTAGTCATCATGAGTCAGAAAATGTTGGGAATGGCCTCACAACTCCGCTCCAGAGCAAACAAGAGCAAATCTGCACTTTGTGGCTGCCTGCCACAGATTTGGTTAAATGTCTTTAAACATATTAAAAATATAAATGAAAAATATTTGCACTGCAAATATTAGCAATTGTGTTCTGTCTTAAATAAAAAAGGTGTTGATCATTCTGCTGGGAGTTTACACACATATTTGTTATTCATGGCAGACAGCTCATTGTCATAATTGCATGCAAGAGTAAGTTGACGAAATAATCCTTGATTCCATGTTAATCAGCGTGAGAGCAGCCGTGCATATTCATAGCATGCCTCACATCCAGCGTGTCGAAAAGGCCTTCCAAAACATTTTCATAAAGAATGAGGCTTGGTTCAGTTAGCATGCAGGAGACGCTGATATATATTCTGCATGCAGTACAAGGATGCAGTCACAGTCCTCTTCTAATTTCCAACACTGACAATGAGGAGACTGCTGCAGTAACCATGGAAACTACTGAGGATACTGAGGCTTGCCTACCAGGTTGTCCTGGTAACTGAGTGAATGAGATGATTCCAACTGAATGTAACTCTCTTTTCACATTATTCAGGGCCACTATTTTAATAGGTTTGGTAATGTTGCCACACCAGTGATGGATACAGGAATCTCAGGTGTAGAAAGAATCTTTGAAGCATTTCACGGACAACCCACTTAGTAATTTGTGTCATAAAATGCTAAAGAACTCAAAAGAGACTTTATCATGTTGTTATGTTCTTTATGTCCAGAAGTACATAAACAAGTATGTCTTTTGTTATTTTTCCTCCCTTTTTGTGTTATGATCTCTTTTAAAACAAAACCAGCTCAAACTGTACACAACCGTAACTGTAAAAACTGCAACTACCAGGATGACACAAAAAAACTTAATTCACTGTTTTGGTCCAGTGACATGAAATTGTTTACGAGAACAGTAATAGTACAAATTTCTCTTTATAAAGCTTAAATACTTTTGGCTAATCTTTAAAATGAACTTGACAAAGTGTGCATATGAGTTGTATGAAATCCGTGAGCATTTTTACATTTTTGTATTTTTATTTTATTTTTAGTTTGTATAATTCATCAACAGTGAAATACAACAATGGCGGCAGAGCCAACAGGCATCCCTTCCTGGGTTTAACCTGACGAGGAAATAGATTAAAATACTGCCCTGAGATCGTCCCCTCACATTGGGAAGCTGTGAACTTCACAGATGTTGATTGCTCTATCTGATGGTTTTATGTTGCTTTTTGTTAATGAGGCATTTGTGGGAGTGATACAAGCTTGTAGTGGTAGTGACAACCTTTCTTGAATATGCTTAGCAGATCTGCATGCAAATGGCATCATATGAGACTGAAACAATAATATTTTGGGCTCTTGGGTTCATTGAAGCAACTATGTGTGTTTCAGTGAGTATGATTCAATAATGGTTTATTATTAGTATGAGAAGAGAAAAGGAACTTATCTGGGTGTTGCTGAGCACAGCAAATCTGTATTTGTAGTGAATGCATTGAGAGGTCCAAAATGATGACATTAAGTATTTTATGTTTGACCTGCATCAAAGAAACATTGGCAGACAAAAAAGCTCTAAACTTTGCTTCCTTGGAGAAGGGTTTGGAAAAAAAAGACAATAAGGATTTTGAAATGTTGTGATATTCTTTTACCACTCCAGGATATTACTTATTATGTAGTACATAAAAACTGTGTTAGTGTACCTGCTGTGGAGTCAGTGAGGTTTATGAAACAACTTCCCACTGATAAGGCTGGTAGTTGTTCACAAACTGCACCCTTTGTACCACTGACAGTTTTCACAAAGCTGACTTTGATCAGGTCAACATATTCAACAAACTCAAAAGATTTTCACGTTTACAGCAGGTATCCATGCAGTCCAAATCCTAAATATACCGTAAAATAATAAGTAAAAGTTGCTATGTAGTCACACATTATGCTTTAAAGTGCCAACAATCCCTGCTGAGAGCTTCACAAATGGTAAGACTGTTTCCACTTTACTGTCTCACTTGCTGATTCTCACAAGCTTCACAGGAGAGAGAAGAAATGCATCCGGGTATCACAGATGAAGTTAAAGCAGTCTTGGAAATGGACTGACTGATAATGAACATGTTTGTCAGATTGAGTGTGTTCAAATGATGTGTAGGCTGCTGTTTTTCTTAAACTACCACTTTAGCTGGGAGGGGCATCTCTAAACACAGATTGCTTTTCTAAATGACATCAAATGGAGTTAGAGTCAGTGC
>JALJCO010009274.1:0-31471 GCA_023101725.1 Atherinomorus stipes | reverse complement strand
CCACCACTGACCAATCATCACTTTCTTAGCAAAATACCAAAGCAGTGCATAGACGGGATTTTCAAGTCTTTTAAGAGATCTCCAGAACTTTTGGGTGATGTATTTTTTGCTTTCTCAAAACCAAAAAACACAAGTGGAGAGATATGGAATATGGATTAAATGGTGTGGAAGACCTCACTCACAGCTGAATTAGGCTGAACACACAGCTGAACAAATTATGTTTGTTCCAAGTTAAGATGCTATTGCCAACTAGCACAGTTGTTAGCTACAAGACAGCAGTAGAATATTAATCAGAAGTTACTAATGTCTTAATGTGGAGTAAGGTAGATGTGTACCGCTTGGGGCTAAACAAATATGCTAGATAAACACTAGTAAGTCATGTTGGTTGCCAAACAGAGGTGTGTATATAACACAGTCCTCTATTAGCATTTTATGAAGATACAGACAGACCCCCGAGTTTTCCAGGCCAGTAGCTGTTATCCCGATCAGATCCAGCAGCTTCTAATGTGTGGATCAAACCCACAATGTTGGAACAATATTTTAATATTTTAATCCGCTATAAACCCAAAGGAAAAACATTTAGCAACAAGCTAAAACATGTCAGACACTACTGAAAACAATCAGGAGTCATACATGACAGTTAGCTTAAATAAAACATATGTTGGCTTTCTCTGAATGCAAGAACATTCCATTATCCGGTTGTTCTGGACATGAATCAAGACGTGGGGTTGCTGAGTCTTTTAGTATGAACTATGAGCCTTTGCCTTAATTTTAACATCCTCTTTGTCAACATCACTCAACTGATAAATGATGATGTGTTTCCCAAATGCATATTGTAGTCCTTTCTGTCTATTTCCCTCTGATATTTCCTAACTATTACCCAAAAATTTAATAAAATTTCCTTTGTTCACTGAAATCGCTGAGCAATCTATGCTTACGCAGGCAGAAATTAACCGGTAAAGAAAGCTTGTCTGAATTAGCAACTGTAACCATGGGGGAGGGGAGGGGGGTTCGGACATAGCGAAGGATCAGTTGATCTTGTGCCCTGGCTTCATGGCCACAGGAATATGAAATGAAATAAAAAATACTTTATTCATCCCAGAAGGGAAATTCAGTACTGTAAAAGCTCACTCTGTTTTCTTTTCTTTCTTTTTTTTTTTTTAAATAAACATAAAAGTCAGCCAGTCTTGTTCTTTAGGGTGATGCTGCTGGCAGGAATGAATTTCTGTATCTCTCCGTCCTACAGCGAACCTGACGCAGCCTCCCACTGAACACACTGTTGATTCTTCACTGTGTTGTGGAGAGGATGGGAAGAGTCCTCCATCATCTTCATCAGCTTGTGCAGCATTCTTTTTGAACAATCAGCTCCAGCGGCTCCACAGTTATCCCCAGCACAGAACCAGCTCTCTTGATCAGCTTGTTTAGTTTCTTCAAGTCTCTGGTTCTGATGCTGCTGCCCCAGCAGATGGCTGCAAAGCTGATTGCACTTTCCACAACAGACTTGTAGAAGATCTGCAACATCTTGGTGCAGACGTTGAATGATCTCAGCTTCCTTAAGAAGTAGAGTCTGCTCTGACCTTTCTTGTAGATGTAGTCAGTATTACATTTCCAGTCGAGTCTGTTGTCCAGCTGAACTCCAAGGTATTTGTAGTTCTCCACCACCTCCACCTCCTCTTCCAGGATGTAGACAGGACTATGCTGCTTATTCTTGCTCCTCCTGAAGTCGACAATCATCTCTTCAGTCTTGCTGGTATTTAAGATACCATTTCACAAACTGATTGACCAGTTCCCTGTACTCGGCTTCTTGTCCATCTCTGATACACCCCACAACTGCAGAGTCATCAGAGTATTTCTGCAGATGACAGGACTCAGAGTTATACTGGAAGTCTGAGGTGTACAGTGTAAAGAGGAATGGTGAGAGTACAGTTCCTTGTGGTGCTCCAGTGCTGCTGACCACCATCTCAGACACACAACCTTTCAGTCTCACAAACTGTGGTCTATTTGTTAGGTAGTTGTAAATCCAGGTGGTTGTGGAGGGATCCACCTGGAAGTTATGCAGCTTCTCACATAGCAAAGCAGGCTGAATAGTATTAAATGCACTTGAAAAATCAAAGAACATGACCCTCAAAGTGCTGCCTGACTGGTCCAGATGACAGTGGGCTCTCTGAAGCAAGAAGATGATGGCGTCTTCAACCCCAAGCCCATTACAATATGCGAACTGTAATGGGTCCTGAAAGGTGTTAACTTGCTCGTTGAGGTGAGCCAGTAAGAGTCTCTCCAGGACTTTCATGATGTGAGATGTCAGGGCAACTGGTCTATGCCTCTGTTTGAATGGTCAGCAAGCATGGGACCATGAGACCGGGGTTTAAACTCTGCCCAGGCCCTCTCTCGTCCTGCCACACCATCGCCTGTCAAGATGGTACCTGGTACCAGTTGGTAATTAGGTGTGAGCAGCCAATCAATTCTGCTCACAAAAAGCTGCCATTTAACGAGCAGAAACAGCAAAAATACAGCATTATTGTTGCTTGTATGCATATGGCTGTAAAATCATTGAAGTCTTAATGGGACAAACTCTAACAAAAAGTTCAATAAACAAATATTTCCTGAGAACAAATCCAATTCCAGGTCTAACAAGATCTGAAAAACGCTGCTTTCTAACACAATTCACTGGAGATGGAGGTGAGGGGGGGGGGGGGGGGGGGGGGGCTATTGTCTTAAGCTTGGTGCAGGATTCAAAGTTTCTCCAAATGCGTTTTTGAATTGATGGATGGATGAAGTCAGTGTGTCCACGGTGAGTGTATAGCACTCTGAGTCAATGTCTGTTGACAGCTTGGGAACAGTCAGCCAGCCAGCTCCAGTCCCAAAGGACACACACTCACACACACACACACAAAGCGCAGACTGGCTTGATGCTCGCTCAATGTCACTTTGACATTTTCTCTCCCGGGAACGCTGCTGTCACTGAGGACGATGTGTCATAAAATGGAGTCAAATTTCTCCGAGGGTTACTCTGTAGTGTACATTTACAGTAATGGAATAATATAACACAGGAAGGGTTTTTCATTTATAGTGTGAATAATAATTTCAAGCCTGATTTGCTTTGCCGCTTTGTTTCTTCTTTTTTGGGGGAAATAAAACTCAGAGTTTATGTCTCTGTAAAGACCTGTTAATAGTTTCCCCTTTCAAAGAGATGGATGTGGAACAAAGTGCACTATTGTTTTTAGTAGGATGTCCCACTTCGTCGGCCAAAAACCCATCCGGCCAGACACACAACTTTACTTTAATCACACAGAAAAAGCATGCATAGTTGTTTACAGGAAAGTTTTTATCTCTGCATAAGCTCAAAACATCTTTTGAGTGAAGTAAGCCTTCACTCACAATGTCAACTATGCAGATGCACAAGCTTGTACATACATTATGTTGTCCACTTACAAACCCATAACCTAAGACTTAACTACACTTAATGTACAACATTAATCAGCTGTCAGACCACTTCTAACCTCAAACCAGGACCTTTAGAGGACAGAAATTGCTCATATGCACAAGCACACATTTACACAGTCCCATGTTGTCCCAGCTTCCTGCCAGATGATGCCATTTGGCTAAACAAGGTTGCTCTGCGCGACTTGAAACTGTCTACTCTAGCAAATTGTGTAAAAGGTCACTCAAATGATGCTTAAGATAAGAATTTTTTACTCATTAGTAAGATCTAACCATGTTTGTTTTTATTTCTCTGAGCATCTGCCACTGACTCAGAGCGGCTCCATCTAATTACAGCAGAGGTCAATAGAGTTTCTTTTTTAGGATCAAAGCTTTTGGAAAACTTTAAAAACCAAACAAATGGTCATGTTTCCAAAAATGTCGTCTCTGTATAATCCAAAGCACTCACTCGCAGAAAATTGAAAAAAAAGAAGAGTGAAATCAGCTCGCCTGGCCTGAGGGCTGAATGCAGAACTCATTGTATCCTCTCTGTTCTCTGACCTCCTTTGACTCCTCCACTTCACCCCTCTTCCCTGCCTCCATGCATCTTCTTCTCCCTCTCACCTCAGACAACCCAGTTCTTCCATCTCTCTTCATGTCCTTTTCAGCTCATATCTGTCAGCTCCTGATCATGCCATTTCCTCATTTCACTGCACCCTGTCACAGATACGGTTGCCACGGTGAGTGTTGGCCCAGAGATGAGTGTGAGATGGGTGGGATGGGAGTTGGATGGTGCATTAGGTCGGTGAGTGAGGGGTGGGGGCGGTCTCATGAGAAACTAGGTTAATGTTTGGGGAGGTAAGTTGCGAGCTTGATGGCTGGTTTGTCTCAGCTGGTTAATGTGACTGGCTTTACTCTGTTGGCAGGTTGAACTGTGTGTGGAAGGCATGAAAGTGTGCGTGTTTTGGGTCTCAGTTCAGGATAGAGTTAATATTGTGGATTGGGGTGGAAATCCCCTAGTGAAGCGCTTTTAGAGTCTGAACTTAATTGGCGTGACATGGCCCAGGCAGTGTGCCAAGTTCTGTTTGAGTGTGTGTGTGTAATGTTTTATTATGTATGCACATTTGCCTGCAGTGACACAGATAGAGTTTAAGTCTCTATCTTAGTGTGTGCATATGACTGTGTGTACCCATTTCTAAAATATAATCCAATAATTTGAGGGAATTCATCTGTGCACATATAAGTGAGTCTCAGCTTGTGCAGACATGCATTACATGATGTGTAAAAGCTCTAAACACCATACAGCAGAAAAAATGTCCAACACCTTTATCTCAGTTCTCCTGCAGATGGCTGCCGATAGTGTAAATAACTGAACATGAAAAGGTGGATTGGGACTTTAAAGGAGATATTTTATGCCTCTGCTAACACAGTTTACTGATGCTCTGATCAGTCTTCCATTAATTTGCACTTCTGTTTGAGCGGATCATTTTAGAGATGTGGAGTGACACTCGCAAATAAAGTCCTCCAAAAATCATCAACCAAAACTTCCTTTTCACTCAGTTTCTCTGCTCTTTGTTTAAGTTTTAGTGGCTAACATTAAGAACTGCTGCTGTACTGATGGTGCATTCACTGTCAGAAGATCATTTACATATATGAAATGGTTTTGAGATTTTCAAGTGTTTGTAAGAAGTCAGATTTCCTTTTCAGGATGCAAAACAAAGTATTGATGGAAGATTTTGAGCTCATTTTTAGGGGGTGTGACAAAATATCAATACACAGAAATATCGCACTTTTATGTTGCGATATCATATTGATATTAAAAAATGCTGTATCGATGTTTTTGACTTACAAAATCTCGCGAGATTTCATTGTTCTTTTACAAAATCTTGCCAGTTTTTGTTCTATTTGCAATGGTCCAGCATGTAGAAAAGTCCCAGCTTTACACTGATATTTATGTGCAGTTTGCAGGTGCAAGTTAAAATGTGTGGCCAGATTTACATAGATGTTCTTTGCCAGTTGTTTGTGATTATATTGTACTAACTGAAATGTTTATTTTTTATATGCACTAGTATGCATTTTCATATACTCACTACTTTGTTTTACAGTTTTACTACTGTAATTTCACATGAATTCGTGTACATTTATACTATTCCAGCTCAGCTGTGGTCATATTGTTTTCAAAAGCATTTTATTTTAATTTTCTTTGTCCATCTGTTCAGTTGGGTTTTCCCGAAGTGAGAAATATTTATGTTCAGGGGAAAGATTGTAAGTGGTTTTATTATGAGATACAAGTGGCAAAGAAACCTATCCAAGTTTGATAAATGGGACATGGATAAATTGAATTTAATTGATTTTTGGTCATTTTATTGTTTCAGTCATCCGATGTATGCGCATAGGTGAAACTTAGAATATCGCAATATATCGCAATGTGTTGCAATATGTAGCAGCGTCACAGTATCGCAAAATCGTATCGTATCGTAACCCACGCATCACAATGTGTAATTTATTGTGAAGTATTTGCTAATACCCTCCCCTACTCATTTTATGATCAATTAAATTTGATATTAGGAGCAGAACAAAAAGGATAATTAAAAAGAGTCCTACAGTAACTTCCCATCTCTGCAGTACAGTGAATCAAGCACCATCTGAAATCTGAAACATGCCCTGATCATCACATTTTTACATGTAGGGGGCCCAAGCAAAATAAAATATTGTTTTGTTGTTGTTGTTTTTATAAAGAACAATTTTAGACATTTAGATAAAACACAGAAAGGGGGATGTTTTTTTTTCTTTTTCCTATTTTATGTTGCTTTTAATTCTGCAAGAGAGAATAGTGTATGAGAGTCTAATAAGTCACATGACATGTGTGACTGGATTTCTTTTAGAAGAACACTGACACCTCTGCTGCCTCAGTGATTGTTAAAAGCTGCTGTCTTTGTCTGCCAAGGAAATCAGAGTGAGGAAGACTGATATGATTATAGGCCTTTTTATTCGAGACAGTCAACTGCGCCAGCCACTATTTTCCAAAACAAATATTATCATCAACTAACCTTTTAGATTCCTTACATAGAGAGTACACTCTGGAGAAGCCCCTGTTCATATAATATATATATATATATATATATATATATATATATACAGATGCGGGCATGAAAAAGTTCCCCTCTCTCTGCCGACGCCAGCCACTTACCAGCCACTTACTGGCGACTTATCTGCTATTTCAATCGCACAGAGAAACACCTGTGTGCCCAGGGGAAACAATATCAGAGTATTAATGAACACCCAGAACAAGGACGTTTCCACACACCAAGTTTGGACACCGTGCGTGATGACGTATTCGTGGGACAAATCGTTCAGCCTGTGATAGTGCAGTAATAGTGCACTATTACTGCACCACTTCTGGCAGGAAACCGGCAGAACTTTTTCATGCCCGCATCTGTATATATGTACTGTATATAATGTATGTAGTTTATGTACAGTGATATATTACACACTCCCATTATTAACAGCAAAAAATCAACTGTCAGTGAAAGAAGTTGAAATTGACAAAAGTAATATACATAAGAATTATATGAAAATCATGACATTGATTTTGAATTGTGGTTCAACAGAAATATCAAAAACAAACAAACAAAAAAATAAAACAAGCAAACAAGCCTGATGGGATTCCTGAACTAAGATTTTATTGACCAACACTCTGAGGCATCAGTGCAGTGTTTTCTGTTTTGTCCAATCAGACTTCTGCACCCTTTGACAGGTATTTTAGTCCAAAGTCCATGAGCAAGGTGCTCTTATTTGTGTGGGGCAGCTTTCTTTGTTCGCTTACTTAAACCACAGTTCAAAATCAACATTTGATTATACGAAACTATGATTTAGTAAATTTTCATTTATTTGTACTTTTTTCAGTTTCTTGTTACTATTGTGACTATTAGCCTTTTCTTTAATGGGAGTGTATGTAAACTTTTGTATGAAAAAAGAAATTCTTACAACAATAAATGACAAAAACCCCTCAGTTTAACCAGTGCACAATGAATAATCATTGATAAGTCAGTTAGGTGACCAGAAATCCAAATCTGACGGCGAGGACATTAAATTGATTTGTATGAGACCTTATTGAGCAATCCTGTTTTAAACCGCTCTTTCTAAACACACAAAGCAGCAGTGGCTGACCAAAAATAATGGAAATAAAGTAGAAAATGGGGCTGCAATGAGGACTCTGGCTCATAGTCAACTCTCTGTGGGTTTGTCGCGCCGGTCGCTGCCAGTTTCCATTACCTAGTGCAGAGTCCGAACCAGCTCCACTTGGGCTTGGAGAGCACTGTTTGCTCAAATGGTCTTGGCACGCTAATGTCTCGAACACCTCACTCAACAAATACTGTCGAGGGAGCGGCCGTGGAGTAACGTTTGTAATGGGGATTTAGGATGGCTCTGTTCATTCTCCGGCTCACTGCCTCTCTTTATCTTATATGCACATAAACATCACATGAGGGAAAAAAAAACAGATGTGATTAGAAAACAATAAAATGCAGAGAAATTGCTCGAAGTTGTGCTGCATGAACATTACACAAGCTATGCTCTCTCCTCCTGTGGAACTTCCTAGTTTGCTAGCGGTTTTATTTATTATTTAACAAAAATCTGAAGATGGTAGAGTCTTAATCAATTCAGATAGAAATATTTCAGCAGCTACTTAAAGCCTTTTCAATTATTAACAGTGAAGGTGTCGACATGGTGACAGTGAGGAAGACATGGCAATCAGAGGGTCTTCTCTTTGCTTTTGGTGGGCGATTTTGTGATTGTGGCACCACAGCAGGAACACGTCCAGCACTTACGTGAACGTTTCAGGACTGACAGTCAGAAAAATGCAGATAAGTACCTGCAGGTCTGAAGCCATAATTTCCTCCTGGTCTGCTCCATCTTCATGACTCACAAGCATCTCATAGTTTCGTTCATTTTGAAAAAGGGATTGTTTGGTGCAGCTTCTGTGTATGATAACCAAATCCATCCATCTAATCAAGCCCATTTATCCCAATGTAAGATTGTCACAGACCAAAACTATGGTCACTAATAAAGCAGGTAAAATGTGTTTCCTCTACAGAATAAGGTAGCAGGTGTCATGTTGCAATTTCTCCTCTGAATCTGAAGGTGGTTACCGCACAAATTCAAGAAGATCCACACATGTAATCACAAGCTGACCAGTACTTCTGCGTAACTGCTGGGAAGCAGGACTGAACGTCAATTCAAGAACTGCCCGTCGATCCTCCGCAGACCTACGGCAGTGGGTCCACACGTGAACTGACCACACGTGGACGCCGCACAAGCATAATTATGCATCTCATAATTATGAGATACAAGTTTTTTTTTCTTTTCATCAGCGTGAAAGAAATGGGCTTCCATACAATCCAGCTTTTTTCTCCAAGATCAACTGAGAAATTAAAACAATTCAGGCATCTGATAAAGATGTGCCATCTGACTTTACTTTTATGGTTGTAATTTATCCAGTATGAGTTTCCTAAAAATGTGATTTACAGTAGATATATCCTACTGGAGGAGCCATCTGATGTTTCTGGGCAGAGGGAGGCCTTGGTGCCTTTGATCCTAAACAACAGATATGGATTATACATAAAGCAAATACAGGATAAAAAAAAAAAAGCCCTCGGTGGGTGCAGCTCAGTTCCCCATATGGTCGATCTCACACTGCTCATGGATCCTTGACAATATTCTTGGATCCAGATGGTGATTTGGATCAACACCAAGTTTTAATCAGTTCTTCTTTGTACCATCATCAACAATCCTAGAAAATTTCATCAAAATCCACTCAGAATTTTTTGAGTTATTTTGCAAACTAGAGATAAACAATCAAATACCGGCAATTACATAACCTCCTTGGCTGAGGTGATAATATAAGCTAAACTTAGTACATTTTAGCTTCATAAAATTGTAACCATGATGATGCAAAATGTTCATCATCACAATCACATCACTGAAGACCAGCAATGTAATATTATAACTTCCATACTACCTTTCATTGCGTTTGCCAATAAATAACTCAGCAAAGAAAAGATAGAATACAAAATATGTTCTTAATAAATGCTTACAGTGTCATTCACATGTTAAAATGTGCACGTTTTCAGGGAAATTCACATATTATTCATGGACTAAATGGATCTTGCTACATTGTGAGAAAGTATAAATAACAAACAGAGCTGTCTTTTTTTTAGTGAATTGGGGTTTAGCATTTTTATGTGCTCACACACAGAGTTATGTTCTTCTATCTTCGTGAGGACACTCATTAACATAATGCATTCACTATCCCCTTACCCTAACCCTAACCACCACAACTGATTGCCTAAACCTAACCTGAACCAAATCCTAAATGTAACCTAAACTGTAAAATCAAATCTTGACCCCAGGAAAGGGTTTTTTCTCAGTGGGGACCAGCCAAAATGTCCCCACAATTACAAATGTCCTCACAATCTTAGTGTTTTGTCAGTTTTTGGTCCACACAAGGATATAAAGACACACTCACACCCACACACATGTCTGGTTTTCTATCCCTGTGGGGTACATCCATTGACATAATGCATTCCTTAGCCCCTTACCCTAAACCTAACGCCCAGTACTGATTGCCTAAACCTAACCCTTGCCCTACTCCTAACCAAAACCTAATTGTAACTTAATCTCTAAAACCTAATCTTGACCCTCAAAACGGGGTTTGGACCCGTGGGGACCAGGAAAATGTCCCCAAGAAGGCAAAATGTCCTCATAGTGATGGTAAAATACGGGAAATGGTCCCCATAATGTAGCATAAACGCGCCCACACACACACAGGGTGAACAATTCCGTGTGTATTGTGTGTGTGGGCTTGTTTGTGCAGTGCATGCATACTCTGTAATGCCAGTTGAACAACAAGATATCCCCCAGGAATCTCCAAACATGGCATCATGAATTTTTCAACACTGACATCCACCATCTGCACCTTGGCCAGCTCGCGTGCTCGCACACACACGCACACACACACGCACACAACATCCAGCATTCTTAACACATGCATGTATCTACTCTCAGTCCATCTCACCTCTCTGTGTGCTTTTGGACACTTGTGCATCTGGTCACGAGAACCCCTGCCAGAACATTTTACACTTACATAATGCATCCTGCCGTCACACAGTTTACAACAAAAGAAGAAAAAGAAAATAAAAGAGAAGACAAAGTAAGGAAATAAGATATTCCTATTTGAGTAGTGTTATTGATAAGCAACAGACATTCTCCCAGTCCTGCGAGACTCGCTGAGTTTGAGATAAAGCAGACAGACGCATCAAGGGAATGCAGATGCAACATGCGGAGATGAAAGTCAGAATACAGCAGCTGCTGTGCTGCTGCAGCTGGATAAATGGCCGCCTATCACAAAGTAACGAGCTCCACTGCTGGAACATTTGCCACACACACTCACTCTTTAGTACATAAACACACCAAACTTGCTTGTTCTACGAGATGTTATCACAGTAGGAAGATGTTTTATGCAACAGAAAATGCACTCCGACGTCATCAACGCAGAGTCGTGAGAGTAATTTGCCATTTGGTAGCAGCTGTCGGTTCAGCAGTGGTCAGAATTTCTGACGAGTATTTCATCTCACCATACGTGATCTCATTAATCAAAGGAAAAATAACAAAAAAAACCACAAAAAATTATATTTGCTTTGGGAGACTACTGCACTAAGCTAGGGCCGTGCTTTGAATTAAAGTCGGCATGCTAACAGGCAACCACAGATGATTCTGATTTGTGAAGGTTAACACATTCAGATTTGACAGTCCTACTGGGATATTTTGATGCTCACAGAGCTTCATACCATCAAGGACAGGGACATGCTCTCTGCTGTTAGCATGCAGTACGACTTAAAATCACATTTCTTCACTATGCGCTTTCCACGAAGTCTATAAAGATTGCTGTTGGACCATATCTCTCTACTTTGTTTTATTTTTGAGGCTATCACCAAGCCTATTCTTTACATTCTTCATTTTACAAGTCCTGACATTGTTTTTGAACAAGACTCTCCAACCTCATGATTCTCATGTGGCTTTCATCTATGTGGCCAAAAAGACCTGCTGTATAATTATGTTAAAAGCTTATGCAACCTCTTGTGGCTGTGAGAGCAACAGAATACGCACTGGAAAAATGCCATCCTTGGTGCTGCTGCTGATGTGTTTAACCCTGACTATCATCACTCTCTAACCCTACCATGTAGTTTGGATTGCAACTCTGAACAGGTGATGTCATAGCTTAAACCCGACTACAGTAGAAAGCAGCTAAAGGATAACAAAGTGAGTCAGAAGTAAGAAGAAAATTTCCTATGTTGGTCCTGAACAAGCATTTCAGGTGTTGTGTGTGTTATACAGTACACCCCCCCCCCCCCCCCTCATTTTATTTTATTTTAATATTTTATTTCATTTTATTTATCATTTTCATCTTGATCATTTTAATTGAAGTACTTAGTTTGAAATGGGTTGCAAGCTGCATTCATGTGGCCAACCAGTGTGCTGACAGAGTTGGAGTCAAAGTTTTGATAAGTTGTTCCAGAGAAGAGCTGAAAATGGGAAATCAATTATTTTTAGCTCCATAATTATTTATTTGTCCAATAAAATCACATATTTCACAGCAGCAGCTGTCGCAGCAGCTCCGCATGAGTTTTTACACTTTTTAATTTATTGCCAGTGGGGACAATTGTGGGGACAAACACCACAGGATACGAACTTTTTAAAGTAACATGTTACTTTGCATTTGTTATCAAGTCGCCTCCTGAGAAAAGTGATTTTTAAAAATTTGCTAAACTTTGTTTATCCTCACGCATGTTGGCTGTATTTCCCAGAGGCTCTGCAGTTTTAAATGCTGCTACATTTGAATGCAACCTCTGCAGCCCATTACCAGCAAAAAGCTCATTATATTCCATCAGAGTGTCAGATTTAGCTGAACCGGGTTGCATCAAGTTATTTCAAATCTGATGCTGCAATCTTTGCACCAAGAAATTTACTGTTAAAACACAGTTTATAATATCTTCTCTTTATTGGTTGATATTAAACACTTCATTAAAGGCTATTAAAAATTACAAGTTTACTACAGTAAGTGTGTTATCCCACGCATTGATCCAACATGTATGAATTTAAGCGAGGTGCAACATGATGTATTCACGCTGTCTTCATTGCCAACCACTCATTTTACCTGCAGAGCTACCTGACCGTTTCCATTAATAGATGCATGTGGCGTTGATAATGCACATTGTGCTGTTGCATATCTCACAGCTAGAGGTTCCTATGAATAACACAGCATGTCACCAGATAAATGCAGCAGCTGAGAAAACATGTTTTTTGGTATTTGAATAATGGCCATTGAGCAGTGCAGATATTTTTACATGCAGTTTAAATTATGTTAAATCACAATCATTTCACATCTGAGTGAATAAAAATCAGGTGTTATTGTCAGTCTATACCAGTTAAATCATTGAAATGAGGTCTTTTTGGCCAGCTGCTTTTCACTCTGTCTATTTCATCTCTAAATTTTCTTCCTCTGCCATCTTGATGGCTGAACTACACACTTGCAGGACTTCACAAAACAAAGAGTAACTCATTGCAACGGTAAAATCTGAGTTCATGTAACGTGCTGTTCCCAACAGTGGAGAAAGTGAATGCAAGACATTGTCCTGAATGGAAAATCCTCCCTGCTATAGCATAGTGAAAAGAGGATGTATATGTTTCGCTGTTATATGCGTTCAGGAGAGATACAGGCAGAGAGAGTGAGAGACGATGACGGTGATGATGATGAAAGAGGAGGAGGAATTATATTTGCTGCAGTCTGCCTCAGTCCCAATTAGTCCCAGAATTGGCTTGTGCCAGGCAGACTGATCCCTGCAAAGTCTACAGCCTGCAGGAACTGAACACACACATGTATGTAGATTATGTACACACATGCACTCTGCTGTACATAGACACACTCATGCATGCAACTGGTCTTAGAAAAAAAAACGATTTCAGACACAGAACACACGCAGATTATATGCACACACATCCACATGTGCGTTCATAAGGAGGTCACATCAGAATCAGCTCCTTCTTTTAAAAACGATAGAATCTGAGAAAAAATTGCAGCATGATTGACATTATACAGTAGCATTATGACACCACATACAGAAAATCCACCTTTTATGTACAAAAAACAAAGCAATATTCAAGATCTTTCTGCACATAAAACCTGATCACATCAACCTTTATCGGTGCTGTGGCTTCATGTGCAGAAATGTTGCACATGTATAATTTATATGCAGTGACACATGCTAAACAAAGAAGGTCAAAATGATTGACAAAGATGCATACATATGTAGAAAGTAAGCAGCCTTCTCATATGTGGCAGATCATGACAGTTAAAGGATGTGACCTGGCCGTTCTCTTTTAGACAGCAGCCTCATTTCCTGCTGATCTGATCTTAAGGTGCTTCCTTAACTGCAACACATTTTCTTTTATTTCACTTTTAATTTGAAGTGCTGAAGACACAGTAGCGGACCTGTAATTCTTCGCTGGTGCCCAAATGACTCTAGAATCTAGAGTCTAGATCCTGTATAGAGGACATGCTCTCCAACAGTAGTTAGTTTTTTCCCTGCAAAACTTTGTTGTAAAACTCCTCTAAAAGCATTTAAACTACTTAGCATGGTTTCATTTAAGATCCAATATGCCTGAAGACAGAGCAAACACAATACTATGATGCTGTCAGAACACACACACACACACATTTAAGTGACACGATTCTTTCCTGCAGCCAGGAGCAGGAAATAAGCTGGATGAAGCTAATTATGGCACAGTGGTACTGCACACAACCCGCCAGGAAGTCAAACCGATCTTGCAAAAACATACACAATCACGCCCAGACACGTCAATGCACGCACAAGCCGACACACAAAACACACAGGCAGCCACACAAAAGACACACACACACATGCAAACGCATATCCACATGCAGTATAACCAAATGTTTGCACTACAAGGTCAGGAGACCACATGTGTTTGCAGGCACTCAGGGACCTTTAACACACCACAGGTACATACACATGGCAGTTTTATTCTCCCTGTGTGTGTGCGTGTGTCTGTTAGCCTGTATGCATGCGGCCGCATTCCTCTGTGTGTGTGCCAGAGTGTGAATAGGCGTCTATTTATCCAGCGTCAACCAGACTGGAGTTTATCCAGACTCCCACATCACAGGCGTAGGGTTTCTCCCTGTGCCGGTTCCTATTACTGCATGGATTTGTCAGTGCAGATCTGTAGATCATCGCTTTGACTGACACCTCTGTGTGTGTGTATGTGTGTGTGTGTGCGTGTGTGTAAGAGAAGGTCAATTGGTGATGGACAGCTGCCCAAATCTTTCAAACCATATCTTATTTCAAAACAAAGCAAAAAAAGCCACACACAAGAAAATCCTTTAAGAACTTTTGGTCCACTTCATGGCATCCCATGATGTGGGATAAATCTGCTGCAGGATGCAGAAAGAGGCCCGTTACTTCATTTGCATCCAAGCATGCCAGACATGCAGCCACATGTGGTTAAAGCATAGTCATTTCTTCTTGGTTCAAATACTCTTACCATCCCTGTCACAGCTGAAGAAAGTGTACAGTTGATGAGGATCATTGAGGAAGAGCAGGAATTGCCTGAAAAGTATTTCTACACTGAACTGTGATGACCTCACTGTTCTATAGCATACTTGTTTCCTAGACTAAGTGGTTACAGTCAGGCCATTTTTTCCTAACCGCGAACACTGCATAGCACAACCATGCATTTATGAATATGACAGCAACCTCTTTAAGGGGGAAATACATGTACTCTGTCCATAAGGCTTTATGTCAGCCTTCCACACAAGCAAAGACAAGACAGTGAGTTAAATGAGAGTCAGCAGCTTTTTATTTTTACTCTGCAGCAGCAGCAGAGGTATAAGGCGCGGTGAAGTCATGTCTGCAGAGTGTGCTCTGTTGAGGTACACCGCATATCCCAATATCACTTTAAAATGAGGAGCAGGCAACAAGGGCTAGGAGAGGGAGTGTGTGCGTACTGTATGTATTACACATAGAACAGACATTAATAAAGGCAGCTGTGACTTTGGGGATAGAATGCCATGTGTGCTGGTCTGTTTATAGCATGTGTGCAGTTCGTGCATATTCAAGTATTTAGCAATATTTGCTGATAAAGAGCCAAAAGCAAAGTAAGAAATGTTAAAACAAACTAACACAACAGGCGTATACTGATTGAGGTATTTCAGGGCAGAGGCCCAGACTGTGAGGGGTGTGTGTCACAACTTGTGGTATTCTTGGAGGTTATGATTTTTCTTGTTCCTTGTGTGTTATTTAAATTTTTGGATGTGAAGGCTCCTCATTTACTTGTTTTTTGTTTGTTTTATTGCTGTTTGAAAGAATAAATAGCTGAGTTGTTCAGGGTCTCTCATATTTTAAGTGTTTACCCTCTGTGTGTGTGTATGTGTGTGTGTGTGTGTGTGGGGGGGGTATACATGTGTGTGTGGGTAGGTGGGATTGTGTAACTGCATCTTATGGGTGTGCATGGAGTAGAAAAAGTGGGACCGAAATTAACGGCAAAATTTACTGAGTATTTATGTAGCGTGACTGACAGCGTGCGCGCTTGTGTGTTTGCGCGCGCGCGCTGAATAATTGGAACTTCAATGCCCACAATCCCCACAGACATCCTCAGCTCCCCTCCTCGCCCACACCCATTTAACAAACAGGGTCGGTTCGCCATTGGCCCCAACAATCCCGTGACATCAGGACCCAACGTGGGGTCTTGGGAAGGTGATTGGTTAGAGCGCGGCTGCGCTTCCTCCAATCAGAGCGCTCACAGAGCCTTCGGTTAAAAGAGAGGTTTTAAGGTGGATCGGAAGAGTTGCTGATATCTTTCTTTACAGTGTAAATTGAGACGTGTTAGCATGAAACTTGAGTTACTCTCACCTTTAGGGCATGTTGTTGATATAATAGAAAAAAAAATCTACAAGGCACGCGCATTTACCCAACTGACAGGTGACCCGGTTAGCATGTATTTTCCTTCCTGTTCAAAGACGGCGGAAAAGTTCATGTCAAATGTTTCAGCTTTCTTTAGCTCTTGGTTTTTCGTATGTTTTGTTGTAGCTTTAGTTAAATCTTGTATAAATTAAGCGAATTATGTAAGCTAATACTTTTTTCAGACAAGACTGTTACTTGCAAAAATTTACAAAAATTGTAAGTTTTTCTTTTTTTAAAATTATTATTATTTTATTTTACTTGTTCTCCATGCACGAGAAACCTCCAGAAAGTCCGTTTATTGTAATAGTGTGGGGTTTGTTTTAGGTGTGATGGACAACAGTTTTAGAATAAACAGTGTGTTTCTGTGTGTTTTAGTTCCCAGCTGATTCTGCTCTGTTTTGGATGTTGGCTATCACTATGACAGCTGACTCTCCTCTGTGGATCCTTCCAGGCTTTATCCTTGCTGTTTCTCATCCACAAGGTCAGTCAAAACACACCACTTTCTATTTAAAATCAGCGGAGAAACTACTGTGTTCCAATAAGCGTTTCCTTTCTACAAAAAAAGGTATTTGTTCATTTAAAGTCTGCAGGATGAAAGTGAACGACTGATCTTGACAAACTGTGCCACTTTGCACTTGTGTAGATTAAGGCAGTTTTATTAGTACTTTGGTAAATTTAACTGTGAGCTTTGAACCTGTGTCTCCTCAGGACAATGTTGATCTCTGCGTCTGTCTCCATGTTTGTGTGTTTGCATCCTCGTCCATCTGTCTCTGAAACTCAGTGTAAGGAGTCAGGGGAATAATTACCTGGTTAATCCATTCTTGGCAATTAGATGATGCTGATTAGACAATAAGATACATTGGAAATGGGGATGTTGGTGGTTTTAGGGCATCGTTCTATGACTACGTGTGTGTGAAGAAAAAAAGAGGAAAGCAGACAAAATTATGCAAAGAAATCTAATGGGCTTTTTGTTGTTGTTTTTAAATAATAGAAAGTTATGGAAAACATCCATTCTCTGTGAGGTGCAAATTTCCTCTCTAAGTTTTGTGGCGACCTGCCAAGTGGTCAGTAGTGTTTCTGTAGAGCAATCACAGTTGCTGCTCACTCTGAAGTCCCTCGGTTTGAAAGCCAGCCAGACTTACTCCGTGAGGTTTACTCTGCTGACCTGTTCAGTGTCTAACCTCCAGCCCTGCACGAACCATAAAAGGATCCTTGGTTTAGAAGTGAGTCATTTGGGCGGATGGATGTTCGCACATGGAAAATTTAGTGAGAAGACGGTCCTGTTAGTGTAGAATATTTGGGCTGCTGCCTTCTCATTCCAGGCTTAATTTCCAACAAGCAGTCATGTTAGTGCCCTGTGGGTTGTGGGTTGTTTACCTTTCTTATTTTGGTATGTGCTGTACGCTGGCTATAAATCTTCCGAAACAGGCTTTACAGGAACAAAATGTAACTTAAGTGAATTCATTGCTCTTTATGGCCTTAACTGAAATGATACAATTAGATTATTTCTCAAGTAAGTTAGCTGCATACGGGAATATAAAGTTGAAATAGATTTTAATGTAAGAGTGGGAAGCATATTTCCTGGAGCCTGAAGCAGGTTCAATATATCAAGTATCATCTCTCTAAACACCGTTATGACGTTGACCGTGTAAAAATGATGTTTTATTGGGAATTTTCTTTAAATTCAAAAGATGTTGCTTCACTCCCAAAGGAGGATACTGTATACTTTTCTTCTATAGAAGAACCAACATTAGCAAGAATGTCTTACTATTATATTCCAGATTGGAAAATGGTGTGTTGTAAGTTTTTAAATGACATAAACCAACAACTTGATTCTTGTGTGATTCCCGAGATCATGATCAGGACAGAATCAGTCTTGTTAGGACGAACTTGATGCCTGAGTTGTTCAGACATATTGGCGTGCCGTAGTAGCTGTTGCAGGTGAGTTTTAGGCATGATGGCGATTGATGATGTCAGCTGTTCAAAGGGTTTCCTTGAACATAAACAACCTTATTTGCCAAGCTTTGTTTGTGCTTTACAAATATAGGCTGTGCAGCACTTATTCTTGGCCAATCTGAGATTAGAAAGTAGAAGTTTACCGCTGGCAATGAATGCAGAACAAAAAGTGCTGTTTGACAAGGCTGGCAGTCAAAGAGCAAAGTGGTAAATCTGATAAACAAAACATAATTTACCGCTTGGATCACACTAGTTGCGTACAACTTGTTCACATCACCACACAAGCCTGCGGGGAAGTCTGTGGGTTTTATATGAAACTTCTCATCCTCCTGACTAAAACTGAATCAGCATTTGTGACAGTACTTCAGTTATTTTTTGAAAGAGATTGCCATTTTCCAGCCACTTTCCCAGGTAACTTTAGATGTACGGTATCGTCTTGCATGTCTAACTTGCATTTTTATCAATTTTTCAATCAATTACTGTTAAAGTTTTTTTTTTTACCTTTATAGCCCCACTTGAAGTAAAGAATCAGCTGTAAATGTCAGAGCATTTAGATAATTAAAACCGATTAAATGTGAAGCAATAGATAATGATTGTACTTCACTCTTTATTGACATAAATTGAATATTGCTGCAAAATTAAATGCATGAATCAACTCGGCACCACCCATCTGACCCACTTAACATTGAAATAATTTCAAGTTTTTTTTAATAATACCAAAACATTTTCCCACATACAGTTATAGTTAAAATGACATATACAGAAAAACAACTCATACACTGTTGCCTCACCTCACCGTGATAAACATCTAAGCAGACTTGACAGTGACTTTCTGGGAAGATTAACATGTGGGTTTCCCAATAGGATCTGTAGTGTTTGGTATAATAGGATGTCTGTTTGTGTCCTTAATTGAGGCTTTGGAGCTGCCCTCTGGCTAACCCTAGTTATCAAATGCAGTTTCTATCTTACTGGAAATCCTCCATGAATGCCAGGACCAACTGTGTCTGAGTCTACTCTGTGGGATTAATGCCCGTTTGATCAAGTTCAAAGGTAGAGCTATCCAGGATAAACTCATTATTAACAGCTCCATAAGACGTCTGGGGCAGCCCGGTGTACTGTACTTGGAAAGTCTTTAAATAACACGCCTTCACAGGTCTGGGTTCATTCTTAGTACTCCTGTAAATAAAATTTGCTCTTGAGCCAGCTCTTAAAAGTAGGCAGGCCAACATTTATATCCTGCTGTGGCAGAGATATTTCTGGGGTGTTACAGTGGTAATCCTCCAGATACTCGACTTACTGATTTTGATTACATTCTTGGCGGTAAGTGGACGTTCTTCTTCTTGAGCAGTTGATGCTGCTTTAACAAACAGCCCTTTACAATGCATGACCCTAATTGTTATTTTCAGGAGCGTTTGTTTATCTGTTGGTGATCTGGTCCTTGACATGTCTTGTAATTATAAACCTGAAGATAAGCAACAATGCATTACATATTTCACAGTCATTATTTCTAAAAAAAAAAAAAAAAAAAAAAAAAAAGTAAGCTGAAATACAGACTTAGTGTGTCAAAAACAAAGTCTGCTTTTACTGCTTTCATTGGAATTCACAAGATAAGTAGTAGCCAGGTGATGCTTATTAAATAAAAGTAGTTATTTGATCATCAGTGAGTGTGAGCACTTGTATAAAATCTGATTATAGAGATAGCTTTGCTGCTACAGATCAATCTGGGAAAGGTTATAAGGTCATATCAAAATGATTTGGAGTCATTCTACACTGAGAAAAAATATTCAAAAGTGGTAAAGTTCCGCACAAATTCCAGTTTTCCCAATGGTCCCAGCAAGTTCACTCCAAGGTTAGACTGTGCGATGTTTAGAGAAACTGCAACACCCCCCTCCCCCCAGGACTACATCTCAGACTAAGGCCTCAGTTTGCTTGGCAAATAATAATAACTTTTACTTTGTTAATCCCGACTGAGAAATTTGGCTCTTTTTTTTACCCATCTCTAGATTAAACAGAGAGCAGAAGGCTACTAATTACAGCACCTGGGGAGCAGTTGGTGGGGGTTAAAGGTAGAATCCGGAGGTTCCCCCCTGAAAATAAACGTTAGACTTGTGCAAGTGAAATCTGTCTCAATCTGTGCCTTTGGGCCTCTACTCTTGTGCGGTGGTCAGCTTGTTTGCAACTCCCTCTCCCCCCGTCTGTAATTCGCCTTTTCCCTTTGTGTTGGTGTATTCGGGACATTTCTGGGCAGATATTTTTGTATATCTCACAGAGCTAAGGGCATGACGCTGTGTGGGAATAGGCTCATGATTGGAGCAAACGTCAGTCACTCCAACTCTCGAAGAAAAAAAAATGGCGGATGCAGCGACAAAAGGAAGTACGCTGTGGTAAGAGCTTTAGATAGTGCACGTTGGAAAACCAGGGTTAATATTGGTTTGACTTTTACCCGCTTCCGAGCTCTGAAGGAGAGGCTTGAAGCTGAATAGGGTGAAGAGCGATGTGGCCGTTAGCCCGAGGGAAGGAGCGCTCAGTTTGAATACAAACAGAAACGGTGTGGGGACTCTACCTTGTCAAGGGCCCGTAGTGGTTCACTATAGTGCCATGTTGTGGACCCGAACCCGGGCTTTCTGGACCAAAGCCTGCTGCATTACCCACTACTAGGTCATCCACTCCCCAATGTTAAAGTTTGACTCCAAAATGTTCAACCTCATAACAATACTGTTAGTTTGAACAAGTGTGGTTCGTTTGCGAGGGTTGCAGGAAGGAACAGCTTTTTATGTTTACGAAACAACAACTTATAGAACTCGAACTCTTACAAACGTTAAGCAAGAGAAAGGAGGAAGACCTTTACAACCCCATTGTACTGGTGGCTTGAAAAATAATACAATGTTTGAAACTTTAAATAAAATCAAATAACTTTGCTATGTAAAGATATTATAGAATAATCATGTTCTCACCAAACTTAGAAAGAAGTAAGTTTTCCAGATCTTTCCTCATTGGAACAAACCACAATCTTTGGCAAAATAAATGAATAAGAAAAAAAAACTCCCATTGGGGAAAAAAGGGGTTTTGGTTCAGTTTGTTTTGATTAACTTTGAGTTAATTTGAGCAGAGTTGGGAGTGGATGTATGTGTTCTGACAAGATACATCACACTTCTAAACATGCTTCTTAGACGTCTCTGTTGGTGGTTTGAGGAATCGGATCAGTCTTTGTGCAACCCAAATGCATTTAAATCTGGATTTGTATCCGATAAAATACGGTTGACTCATTATCCTCACATCTCAGGTGCGTTCTTAAAGCAAGGTGTAAGCTGGCTGATAAAGTTATCACTCTGAGTGACTAATATGTGTGTGTGCAGTCAGTTGCATGTGCATTTGTGCTGCCTTTGGAGTGTGTTCCTATCGCTGTCATGAATTTGCGTATGACTGTCTGGGTGTTTGTGTGTTTGCATCTCGATTCATATCAGCTTGGGCCTGAGCTTTTGTGCGTGACTGATTGCTTTGTGTGTTTGACCACAATTGAAAATGGATCCATCTCTTGCCTATCTCTCTCCCTCTGTGTGTGAGCTGGTGTCTCTATCTACTCAGTTCCACCTTAAGAGGAGCTTTAGCAGCCTGTCGTGTTTGTGTTGAAGCCAACAGGCACAATATATTACAGTCTAGGGCTTGCTGCTGAAAAGCCCGCTGGATCCTCCACTGACCTGCTGTTCTTTCCTGCTTTCCTCTTGCATTTTTTTTTTTTTCCACATTTAGATTAAAAACAAAGCTCTCACTCTCTCCTCTCCCCTCCCTCCTTCTTCTTCCTCTCCTTCTTTTTCCCTGCTGCAGCAGTCAAGGCTTCAGTGTGTCAGAGGAGGAAAAAGCAGAGAAGAGGACTGTTTGGTTGAGCTGAGTGAGTGTTTATGTTTGTATGTTTCGCCATTGGACCGCTGGGTGAAGGGGAGCGAGGAAAAAGGGGGAGAAGAGTGAGAAGAGGAGGAGGAGAAGTAGAAGAGGGGAGCGTGCCTTGACGAAATTCTCTGTCATGTCACTGTGTGTGGACTTGTACTGATCAAGCTGGGGGAAAAGGGGGACAGATACTCTGAGGAACGACGAGGAGAAACTGTGACTTGGGTTTCAGTGGGGAAAGAAGAAGAAGAAGAAGGAGGAGGAGGAGGAGAAGGAGGTAAAGTCTGGCGCTCCGTTGTATCATGACATTGCTGGATAAACAAGTCGACAGACTGAGTGCTCCTCGGTTGTGTGTCAACAGGAATTTGTGTTAAAAGATAAAGACGGAGAACAACGGAGAGAAGAGTGAAAACTGCTGTGCTCAACCCAGCTAAGGAGCAGGGACTGGACTCACGGAGTGTGAGAGAGTCTCTGTGTGTGTGTGGGTTTGCGTGCTCAGGAGTGTGTGTGGTAGTGTAACCAGTGGGGGGCAGAGGAGTGGAGGGCCAGGGGACTAACCTGGCCATCAAACGGACTGGAAGCCTCTCCTCTCCTGGGATCATGTACCCTCAGGGCAGGCATCCGGTAAGTTCCTCGTCTTCTCTCTCTTCCCTGTCTCTTAGTTTTTCTGCGTCTCCTCAACTGTATCTCAACTTCAATCTGTCTTTCTTTTAATTTCTCACCTTTGCCCCCTCCTTTTTTGCTTCTCTTCTTCTGTCATTTTACGCCCTCATTTCTTAAACTTCCTCCCGTCTCTACCTCCTCCTTCACCTTGTCTCAGTTTGTCTCAGACTGTCTCACTTGTCCCTCTCTCGTTTAGTTAAATGAACTGTGCTGTAACATGAGTAGGGAGACATGATAGGAGGGGACTGGGGTGTTTGGGCTAAGAGACTCCCTGTTATGTACACACACATGCACAGCACACACATCTCTCAGGTGCCATCGAGATCTTGTTGATGATTGGCTGTGTAGGTGGCATATAACTAAATCTGTCTACATAACGTGCATCATTTAGTATGTGTTTGTGTGCATGGCAACATGAGGGTGCACAGATCTGTCGGCATTAATGTGTGTGCACATGAGTGGACATAGGTTGTCCATTTCTGTTGCTGAGCAAAACTCACTCGCACACAAACCGATTAATTGATGGCTGACTTCTACTTAATTCATTCCCATTACCACTAAGGAAGGCCATGAGTGCACAAGTACTTCCCCTTTAATACCTCTTTAAAATCCCTTACCTCCTTCAGTTTCACCCTCCATCAGCAGTGAGAATTTGCAGTTAATTTACATGGCAGGGTAAAATAAAGGTTACACACACTAAAGAGCACAGAGGGATGAATGACAGCTACGGCTGAGTCTGGCTTACGCCATTCGCTTCACAAGGGCCCTGATCTGGTTGCTATAATCAGATTTGGTTGTCATTCTCTTTGTATCTGCTACAAATGGGTCAGTGGCCACTTTGCCTCACAGTCAGCCATCCAAACCAAGCAGCCAAACACTCAGCCAACTAGCCAGCCAGCCAGCTATCACATAGAATTATGAATGACATTTTCACAAGAGGAAGGCATGAGGAATCAATTACATGTACAGAGAGAATGCTAATAAGCCAGCCGCTGGAAAAGATGCAGAGGAACAGGGAGAGGTGAAAAACAAAGGGAGAAAGTGAAAGATGTAAGAGCCCAGAAAGAAATAAAGGAGACAGAAAGAATTCCTTAAAAATGCTGCTGCCGGGGGTGGAAAGAGAAATGAAAATGAATGAGAGATGTGAATGAAGAATAGAGTGAGAACATTCCTCTGTTCTCTCCTTTAGAGGCGTATCAGAGAGCTTCCTGCTGTGATGCTCTGCGTTTGTGATAAAGTTCAGTGCCAGATTGAGCCAACTCCAACAGATCGATATCCCCTATCTCGCTCTTTCTGTCGCTCTCTTCCTTTTTTTCTCTTCTGCTTTTCTTCCCTCTCCTTTTTCCTCTGCGGCCGTCCTTTGCCAGCGGAACTTTATTTCTGGTGTTGCTATGAAATGTGATCTGCAGGGAGGTGTGAACGCTTGTGTGTGCCTGCATGTGTGTGTGTGTGCTTTTCCCTACTTTTGAGTGCATGTGGTCACAGGCTGTGTACAGGTTTCTGACTGTTGTCCTTCTCTGTATCAGTTTATTGCTTAGAACATTTAAAATGTATGTATGAAGGAAGGTTAGCCTGACAGGCTCCACTAGTGTTGCATTTAACACACTGACCCTCTTCTGTGTGGCTACTGCTGTGTTGGTTTCAAGGCCTAACCAATAACCACATTGTATTTAATGATAAAAGAAAGGTCTTACATGAGATTTGCAAAAATGAGCCACATCTTGTTCTTAAGGATTTGGCTAAGTGGAAAACAGACATGAAAGTTCTTTCACCTGTGCCAGGGGTAGGCAAGTTTGGTCCTTGAGCTGCAGTCCTGAAAGTTTCAAATGTTTCCTCAACACAACCGATTCAAATGAATTGAACAGAACTTGAGTTGCATCTATCTAAATTGTATCGGGCATGTCAGAGCAGAGAAATGGCTTAAACCTGCAGGACTGTGCCTACCCATGACCTATGCCATCTGCTTTGCATGTAGGAGTCCCCAGTGGCTTTATTAAACAACAGTATTTGACACCCTTGAAATGAGTTAAAATGGTCGTAAGTTGTGTTTCTACTGTATAATTTTGTGACCTCATGCCGTAGAGACTTTTTCCCAGGTAGCTAAAATGTTGTTTCAGATTGTTTTTGGTAGATTAGTCAGCTGGCATGTTAAAAATCAGGGTTTCTCCTCTGCTCTGTGTGTGGTCTTATGGGCTTTGTGATTAAGGTTGGTCTGAGCTACAGAACACATATACAGTGCAGATATTTACTTTTTGATAAGTAATATAAACTTTCATTTGCTTGAAACACAAGTCAGGAAGTAATGTGTTGCTGTAGTTTATTCATTGAAATGATTTTTTTTTATTTGTTGCCAAAGACTAGAAGTGTATGTATGTTTAGTGAGTATTCTACTCTATAACCTTGTTGGTGTTGGTCAGACTTGATGGTCCACTTCCCAACATTGAGCCTTGATCACCCTTCCCCACTGCGTGCCTTTCTTTTTTTTTTTTTTTTTTTTTTTTTTTTTTTTTTTTTTTCTTCTTTACTTGTCCTGTCCAGCATTGAAGCAAGCAGAATGGAAATCTGATTGCTTTATTCTGTTGAACAGTTTTGCTTTATCAAGCGGAGCTTTATGAACATAAGGCTCCACTTGATATCATGTTTATTCATTTTATTTCTTTATTTAAACATTTGTCTATTACACCATTCCATTTCATACTGCTGGGCCTGACAAGGGAGAAATGAAAGTGAATAGAGGTAATGATAGAAAGTGAAACAGAGAGAGAGGAATAAGGAAGAGGAAGAGAGAGAGAGAGAGAAAACATGAATCCACTTACACAGTTCACTGGTACATCTGTACCGCGATCCCTAAACAACCAAGGTCTCTGTTGGAAAACAAAACAAGCAATCCCCTACAGGAGTACCTGCAGGTGGCTTAAATATCCTCAGATCATACAAACACACGCAGAACTACGCAGAGAAGAGGTACAACCTAGTCAGCGCAATGGGAAGTAGAGAAGAGGTACAACCTAGTCATCGCAATGGGAAGTAAAGAAGAGGTACGACCTAGTCATCGCAATGGGAAGCAGTGTCACAGTGTCAACATGCATAATAAAGGGTGCTCCGTGGTGATACAGTCATGCAGATGCAGCCTCGTCTCTGCAAGGAGGAGGAAGCCCGCAAGGCTCGCGACCCAGGCCCCCAGCAGCCACCCAGAGGCCCAGATCCCAGCTACCCCCCCCCAAAGAGCGGACATGCATCCCCCGAAGGGCGGCAAAAGCGGCCCCAGCCGGAGCCCCCCGCAGTCTGGAGGCCCAGGCCCCAGCGGACCAAGACCAGCAGCTGCCGACCCCACCGGGCGCCGGGCGTCCCCCGGAGCGGAGACAGCGCCGGGCCCAGGGCCCAAGCGCCCAGGAGCAGCCACCCCCCCCGGACCCGGGCGGCCCAACCGAAACCCAGGAGGACCGGACCCCCCAGACGACGCCCCCCCAGGGCAGGCCAGCCCCCACCCCAAAGTCCCTGATACACCTGACACCAGGGCGCCACCACCTCTCCCACCCCCTACCCCGCCACCACGCTCACACACACACTCCCCACACACCTACCCCAACACTGGGGCTGAAAGATATACCGTCACCGCCCCCACATCGAGACACAGGCACCCAAGACATCAATACCGCAAGAGCAACCACATACAAGATACAGATCCCCCCTGCGCCCGCCCCGCACAAAAAAACCCCGGAAGCCACAAACAAAACCGCACCCCCACCAAAGCGCCCGGCCCCCAACCAACCCGCAGCCACACCGCACCGCACCGACACCAAGATGCCCGGCACGAATACCGAGGTACGAACCTCCGCCCACACCGCCCAGCCCTACCCAACACCTCCGTGTACCCCCCCACACACGCATACACCCACCCACTCCGCTCTCTGACCTTACATACCCACACTCACTCCTCTCTCTCCACCCCCAACACTCTCCTCCCTCTACCGTCCACACCTACCCCCACCTCCTCATACCCTCTAACACACACATGCACTCCCCCCACATAACTGCACCAACCCCCTCCCCACCCCCCCCACACATACGCCCCCACCTCCCTATACCCCCAATACCCCATACAGTCCCCCCCTTACATGTCCAGCCCCGCCCATCCCTCTGACCTATCACACTCCCGCCCTTCCTTCCTTCAGCCCCTCACGACCATCCCTACTAGACACTCACGAGCATGCCACTCCTTCCTCCATCCCCCTTTCCTTCAACCACTTACCCACATCTCCTCCCTCTTCCAGCCCAAGTTCCTCCCTCCCACATTTCCTCCTTCACACTCTCATTCATTATTCTCACATACCCACCTCTCTCTTGCCCATGCCCTCGTGCCTCCTGAGTGGTAGCTCGGGCCGGGGAAGGAGCCGCGAGTTCCAAGCCCCCAACACGTTCCCCCCACCACCACCCCCCATCCCCCACCCCCGGACGCAGCAGGCCAGGCATCCCCCAGGCCAGCAGATCCCCCGCAATGCAGCCAGCCTTAACCACTGGCGCGTGAAGTAGCCACTGTCCCCCCTCCCCCAGTAGCGCCCGGGAGACCGGGGTATGAAAGGACCCTGTCCCCCCCACCCCCCACTCATGACTGTGTGTGTAAGATGTGTGTTGTTTGCAGTTAAAACTAAGGGGCAGTGCCAAGTCATGCCGGGAGTGGGGTCGCGTAGGGGGCATGTCCCCCCAACCGGCCCCTCCCTCCTACCACACACTATATGGCCCGCCCCTCAGAAGTGGTTGTGAGCTGTTGTTATTTTATGTGTTTAGGTGTCTAAGTGTGGTTAAAACTGGGGAGCAGGCTGCCTCTAGACGTGGCAAGCAAAGGCACTTTGGTGCCCTCCCTCACCACACCCGCTTGACACGCTCCCTCCCCAAAACCCTACGTGTGTGTGTGTGAGGTAGAGCAGGGGGGGGGGGGGGGGTCTTGGGAAGGGAGACCAGGGGGGTATGAATTCCCCCCTGGAAGAAGAGCCGTTACCGGCATTAGGTACCCCTGCCTCCCGGGATCCCCCCAGGGCAGAAAGGGCAGGCATGGCCGCCCCCACGGCCCGGCGTCCGGCGTTCAGCACAGAGGGGCCAGCCTCAGCCCCTGGGGGCGCTCGACCACGCCAGGCCAGGGAGGGGGAAAAGGGACGGAAGCGGAAAGGGTCGGCGGAGGGGCCAGAGTCACCGGCCCAACATCCCCAGGCCTCGCAAACCCCCCAAGAGGCACGCAGAGCTGCTAATTTTTTTTTTTTTTTTTTTTTTTTTTTTTCTTCCCCCTTTCCTCCCCCCCCCCCCCCCCCAACCTGACACACACAAACCCCACCAATGCACCACCACCCCCCCGCACCCAAACACCCATCATCCATGCACCCCCACCCACCCACCCATCTCCACACCCCTTCCACAGGCAGCCACACACACACACAACCGCATTCACGCCCCCCCCTCCAGTCACACACCCACCTACACATACCAAGGACGGGGACCGCGGGGCCACCCAGCCCCCACGCCACAAGTCCACCGCCCCCAGCCCCCGGACCACGCGAGACCAACCCGTACGAGACCACCAGCGCAGGCCAGCCCCAACCGACACAGCGGCCAGGCGGGACAGGCACCCGGCGTGGAAAGGACCCGGCCACCCCGCAACCCCCCACCTCCACACACTAGAGCTGAACGATATGGACAAAACCCCACACCCCGACAGCCACGCCAGACACCCCAACATCGATACGACACGACATGACCACGGGTCCGCCGAAAACCAAGCACCCCGGCGGAAAGCGCAGCTCCGTCCGCGACCCCCAGAGCCCCACACGCAGGACAAGCACAGGGGAAATCCACACCCCCCACACGGCCGCTCCCGCGACACCCAACATCCCGGATGCCCACATCCCGACACAGACACGACAACGATACACCCCCCAGCCCCACCACACACACACCCCCACCAGCACACACACCCGCACGCACACAGCAGAGGCGCCCCGGCGCAGTGACCAGACGTCATCAGGTCGTGAGGACCGGCCAAATCCAGAGGAGGCACGCCCCGCCGGCCCGCCCCCCCCCAGCGCCAAGCCGGGTCCCCCGGCCCCGGAGGGCAGGGGCCACCCCGGAGCACCGGGGCCCAGGGCCCCCCCCCCCCCCCCCCCGCCCCCGGGACGACCCCGGCCACCCGGCGCCAGCCGACAGCCACCGGCCAGGGCCCCACCAGCGACCCGCCCACCGCCGCAGAGCAGCCCCAACCGCTGACCCTCATGCCCCCCATCGGGCTGGATACAGCCCCGCCCCAGCGGCGAGGCAGCCCAGACCCCCCCAAGTCAACCGCCAGGGATCCATAGCCATCAAGCACTCGCCGGCACCCAACCCCCACATCGCCGAGGCCGCTCTCCTACACCAACGTTAAGTGATGGAGCTAATCACAGGGGACCAGAGGGAGTGGAATTCATCTAACTGGTTCTTAGAGGAGGCAGACATCATCTCAATACTGATATGGTCTACTAAGAGATTCCTAAACTGGCTAATGCTCAGATTATTTTTGGATTTCCAGTTTACCAAGATAGTTTTCTTTGCAATACATAATACAGTAAGTATCATATGTGCATAATTGGTTACCGTATTGATCTCATCCAAGTCCCCCAGTAAACACAGTGTGGGGCTTGCAGGGAAGTTACACCTGAGCCACGCTGACAGGTCATCGCATACCTGAAGCCAAAACCTCTGGACAGGTGGACAAGACCACAAGGCGTGAAGATAATTGTCTATTGTATTCTCATTGCAGTGCAAACAAATATTTGAAGGTGACAGACCCATCTTGAACATCCTCTGTCCTGTGTAATGTACTCTGTGTAAAACCTTGAATTGTATCAACTGTATATTTGAGTTTTTAGTCATTAGGAACGTGTTTAAACATATCTGTGTCCATGTGTTTTGGTTAAGGGTTCTGGACAAGTCAGCCTCCCACTTCGAAGTTGGAAGGGAAATTGAATCATCCAGTTTTAATAATAATCTATATATTTTCGACAGTAGTTTGGGGATAGAGAGATTCAGGAATTCTGCTACCCTGACCGGAGTCTGCAAGATCAGTTGGTTAGAGGTATATTTTTGCTTAATATAGATTTAAGTTGATGGTATTCTAAGAATTTAGTACTATTGATCCCGTATTGTAAGGTAAGTGTATTAAATGACAGGAATTTTCCATTTTCAATGATATGTTGTAATTGTTTTACTCCTTTATCCTTCCAATGCACAAAATTAATCATTTTCTTGTTTTGTAAAATATCCAGGTTATTCCAGATGGGTGTGAGTTTACATGGAATAATAGAAGACTCGGTTAATTTCAGGAATTCCCACCATGCTTTCAGAGTAGAGCAGATGTTGATACTTTTAAAGCATTTATGAGATCTGACTGCTGAACTGATGAACGGCAAATCAGAGACATCCAGATCCTCACATAATGCTTGTTCTGTGTCTAGCCACGGTTCATCTAGATGGGTAGGTTTCAGCCATTTGGAAATAAATTGTAGCTTATTTGCTAGGAAATAATAATTGAAATTGGGTGAGTCTAACCCTCCCCGGTCTTTTACCTGTTGTAAGGTTTTTAAACTGATACGTGATGGCTTGTTTTTCCAAAGAAATTTGGAAATGTGAGAGTCAAGTGACTTAAACCAACTGGAGGAAGGTTTGGTGGGTATCATTGAGAACAAGTAGTTAATTTTTCGGTAGAACCATCATTTTGATGGTAGCAACTCTCCCCATGAGTGATATGGGTAAGTGCTTCCATCGCGTGAGATCTTCCTCTATTGACTTTAATAGCTGGACATAATTTAACTTTATTAACTCTGAAAGTTGTGGAGAAATATTTATTCCTAAATATCTGATATTACCAGACTGTATTGTGGTGTTAGGGATATTTTGTAAAGTACAATTAACAGATAAAGCTGTAGTCTTGGTCCAGTTAATAGAGTACTCAGATATCATTGAAAATTTATTGATCAATGTGATTGTCTGGGAGAGATGTTGATGAGTTCTGGAGGAAAAGCAGTACGTCGTCTGCGTAGAGACTTATTTTATGTTCTAGATTTTTGCCGGGGATCCCTTTAATATCTCTGTCCTGTCTTATAGCGGCTGCTAGTGGTTCAATGAAAATGGCAAAAAGTGAAGGGAGAGCGGGCAGCCCTGCCTGGTGCCTCGCTGTAAACAGAAACTTGGAGAAGTTTGGTCATTGGTCCTCACACATGCATTAGGGTTGTTATAAAGTATTTTTATCCAGTCTATGAAATAAGGACCAAAACCAAATTTATTTAATGTTGCAAACAGGAATTTCCAGTTAACACGATCGAAGGCTTTTCTGCATCTAACGAGATGATAGTGGATTCCAGATTATGAATGGTAGCATAGTCTATTAGGTTAATCAGCCTACGTGTGTTAGTAGAAGAATGTCGACCTTTAATAAAACCAGTTTGATCAGGATGTATTATCAGAGGAGTTATTTTTTCTATCCTTTT